>OMLB01019861.1:42350-60419 GCA_900302555.1 Myripristis jacobus
GCAAAAAAGCATTAGAAAATCATTACAGCAGTAGCTGCCAAATGCCACTTCAAGTCCACTCAGAGGCACCGCAGCAAAACATAGCTAGTGCAGTGGCAGAGGCAAGTCCACTGA
Source organism: Myripristis jacobus (assembly GCA_900302555.1). Lineage (NCBI taxonomy): Eukaryota > Metazoa > Chordata > Actinopteri > Holocentriformes > Holocentridae > Myripristis > Myripristis jacobus. The sequence continues at coordinate 42,465 of OMLB01019861.1, forward strand.
AGGTGTGACTCTATTATCAAAACTCTCCCACAGTCACATTCACAGCCACAATGCATCGCCGTCAAGCCCTGAATCTTAACATTTGTTAAACAGTTTTGTCCTGTCTGCCTAATTCTTTCTTTCCTGAGCTCTCCTCACACTTATTACCCAGCACCCAGAGGTGAGAGCAGGATGTTGTGATTTCTAGGCATCATTCTCTTTGCATGAAACCCACAGCTGGGATTTCTCAGTAGCCAACAAGACAAGGCAATTCCCTGGTGTGGAAATTTGTGCAACTTCCACCTCTCTCGTACTTTTGTTCTGTCCCATGCTGTTGCCGTAAATAAGAATTTGGTCTTGGTCAACGTTCCTGGTTAAAGCCGCACTAGGCAAGGAATAGTTCACCAAAAATCCCCCCAAAAAACAGTATTTTTTAACACTCAGCCCTTGTAAAATCTATCCGCCCAGATACTTGTGTGTGATATAGCAAGGTTTCCAGTCTGCTGTGATGTTCTCTGTCTCTCGGGACTCTAATATCAATCCATCCCCACCAAGCACAAATTAGAGGCTGATAGATCCAGTTTGCCAATTTTGATAGGTTGACAGTTTCCCACGAAACTCTTCACCCTTAAGGGCTTTGGATTACACCGAGTGCCTGTGTTCTTGGCTTTGGTTGTTTATTGTTGACTTTTTCACCTGTAAATTTATGATGGTTTGAGCCCAAGAAACAAACATCTATCCAGCTCCAGAGTGTTTGGGCTGAGGGAAGACAGGGGAGAATGTGGCAGACTGGAAACCTCACCAAATCACTCATTAGCTATCTAAATGGATCGCCTACACTGGAGATGAGTGGGATTTTTTATTTTATTTTTTTTTTTGAGAATTTTGGCTGAAATGTTCCTTTAATATCAATACACACCCATCTTCCAAAGCTCACAAAGCATGGCTGCATTAGAAAAGAGTTTATCTCAGTTAGTGGGGACGGGAAACAGTAAATAAACCAAATTCTGGTGTCAGGTGTGTGCGCTTTTCGCCACACAGGATGGGGACAAATTGAATCTTCAGAGTGACATCCGACAGCAGTGAGCAAGCGCTTTGTCCACAGAAAGTGGGACTCGGCAACATTAGACATTTTACCACTCCCATCCTGTCAGTATTCTTTGATACAAAGCATCACAAACTGGTAAACATGAGTGCGCTGTTTGCAGTTTACTGATGTCAGGAGAAATCAGTACTGTGTAAAGAGATCAGGACATCTGTAAACTTGCAACCAGCCGGAGCCACCAACATGCAAAAAGTGTAGTGCAGGTTTAAATAAGGACGGAAGAGGAACTGCATCTTTAAAGTTTTATCTAGAAATCATAACTAAAATAATTTAGTTAAGAAAAATACATAGACACGCAGGGAGACAGAACTCAACAAAGATAGTTCATGCCGTAATATTGTTCCAGCTGCTGCATTAATCGAGCTGATCTTTTCCTCAGGGTCCCCTTTTCTGTCTTTTCACACACCTCCTGAGACTTGCGGTATGTGCATCATCCTCAGGGGAGGCACGGCTGACTTCAACAAACCAATCATAAATTAAGCTTCATAAAACCCTTTTTCCAGAGTGCATTGTTATTGATGTTATTTCGTCTATCTCCACGGTGCAGGCCGGCGCATTAATCACTTTACAGCTTTCAGACTTGTGGACGGAGTTTTTGTTGCAGTGGATTCATCAGTTTTCAGGGGAGAGACTGGGAATGTTTAACAACTTACTTTCAGCTTTGCCACAAACTGGTTACAGTGCTCGGCTTCAAACAGCATTGTGAAGTGCTTCAAATTTCTTCTCAAAATTCGATGCTTAATACTTGAGTACCTGTAAAAATCGTGTTTGGGACCCTGTAAACCCTTAACTTAAAAAATCTGAGTAGATTTGAAGAAGAAGGTGTACGTATGTAACACCCTCAATGGCTGAACTTGATTAATGAAGCACCATGAGCTCTATAATGATTACAATATTATCTTGTAAAGAGATATGGAGTAAAACACTAATCTAATACAGTACCTGATTAAACAGAATGCTAATGAGGATCGAGGAGAACATTATCATCTGCAAGAGGGTTAAACATCACAATTAGAATTATGTTTTGTAGTTAAAATGTTCGTGTGTAATTATCTTTTCTTCCACCTTCATAACCATAAACTGGAATGGAGGATAATCAATGTACCTCCCATATGACTATATCGAACCCCAGTCCCATTTCAAGGACTATTAATGTATAATATCTGTCAGACATTACGTTATTACATTTCCTGAGATGAAAGAATACCTCTCTAAAATGTTGCCCCTAACTTACATTAAACATCATGTCTACTACTCTCACAAGGATGAAAATTTAACGAAATCTTTTTTTTTTTTTTTTCGCGGTGCTATGAGAGCTTATGAAATTGGTAGCAGTCAGGAGAACACTATAGTTTCAGCACAACTTTTGAACTTTTGAATCGTTATTCCCTTTGAGTAACTGCCAACTCTCATACAAAATGTAAAAATCCGCCAAAGCTCATGTTTTTGCTCTCTGTGTGCAAACAGGCATTGCGTTACACCCCCCGCCCCCCCATCATAAATTTCGCATCAAAACACATTTCTGTTTGACAGCAATAATTTAACGAAATCATCACTGCTGTGAATTGATGCGCTAATGCATAACTCACTTCCGTAATTGCACAATAAGTTACTCCGGTGCCTTTAAATGCCACAGCTGCAGAGGCCACACCCTTGAGAGCTAAACCGAGGATTAATGCTATTCAGACGGCAGTTAGTTTTGATCCAACAGAGGTGCACATCATGCTTGTCACCAGCGATGATGATCCCTCCCCCTCCAGCACCTCTGCTCCAATCAGGCCTTGCCGATGCAGGTTCAGGATGGAGTCGGCGATAATGCGGGCCGTTTTTTTCTGGTATCCCCCGGACGTCACCATGAGGATGGGGATGCCCCGTCGCTTCGCAGCCCTGAACACGATTTCATCTCTCTTTACAATACCCTGGCAGAAGATGAGGAGGGACAAGAAGAGAAAAGCTGGTATGTCACTCTATCCACAGCCTGCGATAGTAATCATAATTTCTTTGAACTCTGTCAGGCTGAAAACATAATGTCTATGCACATTCCCTTGCAACCTCCCCTCCAACATACAAGGGAGGGGCTGGAAGTAGCCCGACTGTTCTCACATCTCACTTCTCCACACGGGAGCACTAATAAGACTCTCGAGCCGGCATGTATGGGAGGGACTGCGAGGAAACACAGATCCCCTGTTGGTCTGGGAACTGAGATGGGAACAGCTTGTGTCACAATTCACATTCATTATAGAGCAATTTTCTGTCACCAGGATTGATTCTGGACATTATTAGCCATGGCAGAAACACATGTTTAACCAGAATTGTTGAATAACAATCATTAAAGCTGCATTAAAAAAGATTTTTATGTAAAAATGTGCCCATTTATTAGCCTAAATCACAAAATGGGATGTGAACAGAGAAGAGATCTCATCCAATTTGATTGATTTACTTCAGTAGGACACAGTGGAGGACAATATTGAGTTTAACCACTTTATCTCTAATGGGAAAACACCTGATAACATGGATGTAGTGAAGACCACTGCAGTGGAGTCTGAGTCAACATATAGACCAGGTCCATTACAGCTTGGATTCTTACCTATATAGTGTTATTTGCTGTTATTTTTCCATGCAAGTGTAATACATCCAACAAGTTTGGTCCATTAAATCCTTCTGTCACCAGAACGAGAGTTTCACTGGAACTGTTCTTCTCCAAAATGAAGTAGACATCGACTGGACAACAACATGACTGTGAGCAGGGGACACTACGATTAAAAAATGCTTTCAAGGATGTCACCCTATAGGTCTGCTATTTTGGAAACCAGCTGGCTGAAGGAGAGCGATGAAAATAAAAATTAAACAGACATGTATTCCTGTGCATCCTTCAAGACAATTTTTTAAACTTTATGTCACGACTCAAAATCATTTTGCCTTCCAGTATATCTCTACTTTGTTTATTCTGGAGAGCTTGTACAGCTCTAGTTCTTGCAACACAGATGGAGTTCATGGATCAAACTTGGTGGATGTGTTATATTTTTATAGACCAGCAAATATCACTATATGGGTCAGAACTATCACTTTATGCTCCAGGTAAAACTCAGTCCAAAGGGGATCAAGATCAAGTAAAGACTAACACCACACCATCAAAACCCAAATAGACCTTAACCGTATACATGCTTCTCTAAATGCTTAAAGGAAGAGTTGATCCAAAGCTACATATTTTGTCATTATCTACTCAGCCACATGTCAGTTTAAACACTGGGAACAAGTGTAGAAAATTTGGGGGATAAGGACGTAAATATTAGACTTTGCATATATTAGACAGTGCCATCACTTAGCTTCAGAACATGTGCTGTATGTGGTTACGAGTAAGTTTATGGCCATTTTTTGCTCTTTTTGGAACTTTTTGGAAAAAAGTTGAGTGATTCCACTGAGGCCAACACTGAAACAACTTTAAGTCAAAAACGATATGAAACCTGGAGCTTAAGAGGGCACAAAAAGTATTCTTGAGACTGACCTTAAGAAGGCTGCCTGCTTGTTAGCTCCTGAATAATTTAGATGGTGGGTAAGTGACAGATTGGGATACCTGTGGTGATATGGAGAGTCCTCCAAGGGGGTCTCCATCCAGAATGTCTGTCCCTGCGTTGTAGACAATGATGTCAGGTCTGACCTCGTTCAGCGCTCCCTCAGAGTGAAGCTCGACTTTCTGAAGGTACTCCGAGTCCTCGGTGCCCCAGTCCAGCTCCACTTTCCTCTTAATTGCTCCTGGACACGCAGAGAAATCAAGATTGTAATGGTGCAACTTGCACTCCTCAATTGATCTGTATCTGGAAGCCACACAAGGTAGCTTGTATCAATAAATTGGCCATGATAAATTAGCAGCAGCTATTCTCAGTTGAAGTCACAAGCCTTACACATAGCATAATTGTTGTAGTATTTCATGCAATGATTTCTTTCTGCACCAGAGTAAAGGCCTACAAAATCATTCCTCACATGTAATGCATAGCTCAAATATTCTCTTTCAGATAATTGAATTCTTATACAGCGTTCAGATAAGTAATTGAGTTTCTGTTCCTAAAGTACTGTTCATATATGTAATTCTGTTTCATTACTTTAGTTAATTAGTATGTATTTTTAATGCATTAATGCAAGTAGTGAAAAAGGTTAATTAGGAGGCCTTCGTGTTCAAAGTTCAAACAGAATTAAGTGACAAGACCAGGAAAGAAGAATGCAATAGCATGTACAAACGACGTTCTTGGTAGTTTTTTAAGCCTTTTAACTGTACTGAAGGGAAGGCAGTGTCCAGAAATGGTGTGCTTTTGTCTTTGAAGATACTTAAATGTCAAAGAAATAAATGTGTCTTAGAGGAAAAACATGAAGCAGAATGGGACTCTATGGTCTTTATCTAAAACAAACCAGAATGTACATTTGTTTCACTTAACTTAGAGCAGGAAGAGACACGATTAATTGCTGAATCGGTCTAATACTCAATTAATTGCAGAGACAAAGACAGCATATGGACAGAGAGAAGTTTTACATCTCAACCATGTAATTTTCACGGAGCAGCGTTTCCCCTTTAGACATGGCAAGAGCATGACCAGCCATGCAAAAATATCTTGAAAACGTTGTGTGAAGGTGTGTGTGTGTGAGAGAGTCTTAAATAGAAAGTACTATAAAATATTTCATTTTACGTAGACCAGGCTATTGTGCAGTAGGCTTAAAGACTGTGAGGCAGCTGGTCGACATGCAACTATAATGTGATTGATTGAGCTTTATGACTGGCAGACAACACTAAAACATACGACACGACGCAGCCACACTTCCACCGAGCAGCCAAGCCTATTGGACAGTGCCAGATCTGAGAGCAACCTGTGTTCATGTCAGCGAAACTCAACTTAAGCTCAAGGTTGTGATAGCTTCCTCACTGACAAGAAGTAGCGAAGATAAGCTAAGACATATGACCGACTGATAGCAACTTTTGTGAAAGCCAGTACAACTTAGTTTTGTAAATTGAAGACTCTACCGAAAGTCATGTTCAGTTTTATTAAGGTGCTATGTCACTGGACCATTATTCCGAAACTCAAGTAGCCGGAAATATGTCCCGGTGGACCAAAAACCCATGAGTCCGACAATCCGATATCCCAAAAACAAACACCCATTGCTCTGAAAATACACACTGTGGAGTTGTTGGACTTCAGTGACCGCCAATGTTATGCCGAGACATGCATCCACCCCTGTTTACCCTGACCGTAACCTGCGGAAACCACTGCCTAAATTTAACCAAATTAACAGGGTGGACATGATTTGGGAATAATGGGCGTTACTTATTAGGATAATGGGCCATCAGACTAATGGGCTGTCAATCGGATATTTTTCAGACTATTGGGGTTTCAGAAATGGGCCTTTTGACCAGTGGGATCCCCTATATCAAACCTTATAGGCTAAAACCAGATAACAGAACATTTCCCTCATTCATCTTTATGAGTTTATCAAGGTATTTCTGAAGGAAGATGAAAACAAGAGATGAGGAGGAGGAGGATATTAAGGTAGTCAGACAAGAACTCGATTGACTAAGGATTGATGTACCTGATACGGGTTTATATTTATGCTTCCTAAGTATAGGAGAGAGTAGACTCACATCAGCGACTATGATGTCTTATTAGTTAGTGTTACTTACGTTCATTTCAACTCATATCTCTGACTTACCTGCAGACCTAACCTGAGACAACACTGCACTCACAATGTTAACTTGGGGAAAAATGGATGCCGACAAGAAAGAGGAACATTTTCATTTTCCTCCAGGGGGAAACACCAAAACTGTAAGCAGCAGTATTTGCTTAAGAGTCTTATACTGATCCAATCATGCAAACAACAAAAGGCAATTTGTTTTTTTTTTGCATTTTGTGTGCTCTGATGTCACTTGAACTGAAATTGGAGACACTGGATGATAGTGAAGGGATAAGAGAGTAAAGGAGAAAAAAGACAGGTGAGGAAGATGGATGAACAGAAGAGAGAGGAAGAGGAAGAGGAAGAGGAAGAGCAGAGGGTGGAGGCGGAGTGAGGCCAGTTCCCAGTGAGGCAAAGCACAGGCTGTGAGGATGGGATCCCAAGTGGCCGCAACTGGTACGATTCAAACCCTGGCTTTGCAACACGCCACATGGCAAGTCTCTACAGTAACTCCCAGTGCTGTAGCAGATGTTACACTTCCACTTGTACGATAAAACTGTGCATAATATGGGTCTGCGTCTCACACCACCACAGGGATAGAGGGGAAACACTGCCGCAGAGTACAGTCAGAGCCGGTGTTAAACAGTAATACGCTCTCTGTCAGATCACCTTTAATGTATTGACAGATTAATTGTGTAAAAGCCATGATTGGGGTGTTTAATGGCTACTGGGTGACAGATTTCCTGCTGTGTGCTAACAGAGTAAGCGCTGCTGGTGGGGAGGGAGGAGTGAAATCAAGTCATAATTAAAATGGCAGTCAGTGACACCTAGGGGCCAGAATTAGAGGAGACAGCAACAGCACCTCCCACCAGTCCACTACCCCCACCACCACTGCAGGAATCAGAAGCAGCAATACGCTCGTTTCAGGGACAGTATGCATTAGAGTAAAAGTACAAAAGAATACTGATGCTGCCGTGATGAACTCCACTGAGGATATAAATTTTGTTTTGATGTGCCTGACGCAGGCATGGAAATGAGACTGTCACACAGGACAGTGAAATATCTGTCACTGGCAAGTCTCTAGAGCAACAACTAGAAGCATACAGTGCGAGTGAAAAGAGAGTGTGTCCCTCACCCTGTCAGTGCTCATGTTATTCATGAATTTGAATCATGTGATTTCAGATGACAAAACAAAAATGACATGAAAAACTTAGTGCTTTCACTTACTTTTGGCAAATCCATCTCCCGGATAGATGTAACGATTATAGACATCCATGATGAAAACTCGCTTGTCATCCAGGAAATCGCGCTCATGTCCATTTCCCTGTGGTAGGAATTGAACAGAGAAAGTCACCTCCTCTCCTAAGATCATCCCGCAATGACAGACTGAATCAGGTAATTGGTTTGCACCCTCGATGACGCTTCATTTATGTGTAATACAAAGCAGGCCATAACTCACAGCTGTGTGACAGTCCACTACATCACTTTGCTGTGCCAAAGTCCACACAGATGTCTCTTAGATCCATTTTATTTACCTGTGATGTGCTGCTGTGACTGACAGGGTTAGATGAGGGATAAATAGCCTTGCCATCCATGGGCATTAAATGTTAAAACACTCATAAAAAAGGCATGGCTACTCCATCACTTTTCATTTCCTCCCTTCCATATGTCAGCCCAATTGTCTAGCTCCTGTCAGCTGTACATTAGCCATTGTGCCAAGCCCACTATTAATCAAAGAAAAGGAGGATAGATGGGGCACGCAGGACAATTTGGAATCAGCTGAACAACCTACCCAAGCAGTTGCATAAATCACTGATGCTGAATGCTAATGGGCATTAAAGGCACTATACCAAATAGGCAGAAAACCTTTTTTCAGTATCTGGCAATGCTGCATCTGCTAAAGGCAAAAAACAATGTACAACGAGGTCATTTATTTAATACATATATATTGACTTAGCAAGTGTACAGCCCACGCATGACTGGTTCTGTCAGAGATTTGAAGCTAAAAGAAATATGATGCCCATCTCTATGCTTATTAACTGTCTTTAAAATTGTATAATTGGGGGGAAAACATAGCATTTAAAAGAGTATTAAGTAATTTATGACTTTTATCGACTTCTACAGCACCCAAGAAGCTGCAATTACATCGACAGGTCTCTGGCACAGCTTATAGTAGCCTGGAATTGAGAAAAGTAATATATATACATTTTTACTATAAAAATGAGTAAGTTAGGTAATTAGAGCAGAACATCCATACCCAGTGAAGAGGCAATATATCACCATGAAAACTGTGCTCGCTCGCTCAGTCATAGTCTGTCTCTTCACCTTTAACCCCCCGCCCGTACAAAACGTTTATGGTCATTGTGGCTTATGGGGCGGTAAAAATCTTCTCAATGCACTTTTAATAGTCAATTATGTTACATAGCGAAGGAAATAAAAGTAAGTATTACATGAAACTTTCAACCGTCCATGTCAGCAGGTCAACAAATAGAAAGGAAATAGGGTGCAGTGTGCAAATAATGTACAAAACACAATGAAAAAAAGGTAAGCTAGACTCATTTCCGTGAAAAGTATCAACACAGAGGTTTTAGCTGCATTATATAAGTACACTGAAAAACGCATACTGCACTGAGGATTCCTGCAGGCTTTCTGTAGACAATCACTAAATCAACATGTAAGCAAACGGCGCATGAATTCTTCTCCACCTCTAACTGATGGCCTTGCCAACTATGAATCAGCTCACATGCTGCATTTTCTCCCAGCAACTGCTTATTAGTTCTGTCTTCTCCCCCACATACTGTACAATAAAACACTGCTGCTACACTACCATTTGTTACGGTCAGCCAAAACACTTTTAATGGCCGAAATTTCCTTTAAAACACATGGCTGCCCTCCCCTACCATGTTCAAACATCTGTAATGAATACCAGTTGCATCCATTGCTGTTTAACAAAGCCCAATCAAAAGGGCAAGGGAATAATGGAAACAGAAAGATTCTATCAATTAGTGCGTTTGTAACTCTGCAACAAATCTCTGAGGGCAGTGACAAAAGGCCCGGGCACAGAACAATAAAAGGATTTGGGTACAATTACATATTCATCATATTCATTATTTATTTTTTTTTTTTTTTATCATGCAGAGGACCAGAGGCTCATGTTTTTTTTCTATGGCACAGTTGCATGACCAGATGACAGGGTATCACCAGCGATGATCAATAACTATGGTATACCATATTCATAATACATTCTAGATAGATAGATTACATATGTTGGATTGATAAACAGATACATGGATAGATGTGACTGAGGCGTACATGGACTTGAATTAGGATTCAATGGACTGATAGAATTGATTCCTGTAGATAAGCAAGTTTTAGTCCAATTTGAACTACTACAACCCAATCTAATTTCTGACCCATTTCCAAGTTGCCATTTTATCCAAAGTCACGCACAAAAACTGTCAATACACAGCTTTTGTCCTTTTTGGAAATGACAATATTGCGGAAAAATATCAGTCATTTTTCAGAGCACGTAACAGCATGGAGTCAGCTCTTCTTAAAATCTCCTGCTGTCTCTTGACTTTGGTAAATGTGCTCTACTAATTCTGATTGACCTTATCTCTGCTTTTGATACAGCTGACCGTACTATCCTCCTGAATTTCTCAAGCACCACTCTAGCATCCAGGGTAGTGCCCTCCAATGGTTTGCCTCCTACTTACTGGACAGATTTTTCTCTGTCAAAATTGAACACCTGTGCTCCTCGTCTGCTCACATCAGCTGTGGAGTACCTCAAGGCTCCATGTTAGGGCCAGTGTTATTCACCTTGCACATGTTCCCATTAGGCCCTCTCATCCAAAAATACATTTCCTATTATTGCCACATGGATGATACTCAGCTATACCTTCCAGTGGAGCCTTGTGAAAATAATAATAATGCAGTTAGCTCCCTCCTTGACTGCCTCCAAGATGTGAACGTTGGATGGCAAAAATTCTGTCTTCTCTTTACATCAAAGAAAAACTGAAGTGGTCCCTTCAGCTCCGACAGGGGTACAGCTAATCACTTACGGCCCCCTGCACCTAACCTTCATGCCCAGGCCACAAATCTTGGTGTCATTTTTGATCCAGCCTTACAATGTGACAACCAAACACACTCTGCAGTGAAAGGTTGTTTCTTTCAGGACCAGAAATATCACCAAACTTAAATCGTTCTCATTTCATGATCTGAAGATAGTCACTAATGCCATAATTTCCTCTTGGCTGGATTTTTGCAGTGCTCTATATTTGGGAATTAGAGAGTCATCCCTGTCTCGCTTGCAGCTGGTGCAGAATGGTGCAGCTAGACTCCTAACTGGTACCAGAAAGAGAGACAGCATCAGTGTCCCTGCACTCACTACCTGTCAAATATAGGACTGAGTTCAAGGTTCGGTTACTTCTTTTTAAAGCTTTAAACAAATAACAGGGCTAAAGGGTAAGGGTGATTGTGCATTTGCAGTAGCCACTCCAAAGCTTCACTTAACTTAATTTAACTTACCTTAAGACCCAAATGTCTCACAGGCCTTTGAGTGCCCTTTAGTGGTTTACTTTTTACTCTAATGTGTGTGTGTTTTTTTTTAAATTTTCCATCTGTTCCTTTACTTTTTTATTTATGTATGCATTTGCTAGAGTGATGTTATGCTACCTCTACCTTAAGCTTTTCTGCTTTTACTTTTTTTACATTTTACTTTATTGTACAACAATTTGGTCAACGGCATTTTTTATGTGTGTTATAAATAAATGTGATTTGATTTGATTCGGTATGTGCAACATAAAAAAAGAAATAGCACAGTGGAAGTGTGTCTCTGCAACAATTTAACTGACTCATACGTGAAATCCTTCTCAGACAACCTGACTACATATAGAAATGTTCACTTTACTGTGTATGCACAATAATAACCAACAGATATGGGCATGCCTCCACAGTGGGGGCTCAGTTAAGCTTGTTACTTGGTCGACTTGTATGCCAACCAAATATTGATCATTACTGTTTTAGCTTTTCAGTGCTTTTACAGTAACAATTTGCTGTCTTGGTACATAAGCAAAACAGAAAAGGCCATAATCTCAATTTATGTGGAGGACAAGAGCACTTTAGGTGTCATGTTCCAGGGTCCTAATTAGGATTTTGCCATGCATCCTCAATATTTCTCTCTGCCCTGATATGTGCTGAGAGGAGCAATTCTGGCCCATCTCCATGCTTTCATGCAGATTTGCTCTTTTGTACTTGTACAGCCTTCATGAATTATTTACTTAGCATCTTTATTGATCACCTACTTCTGTCAATATAGGTAAAAGGGCATCATTACCATGCAGCCATACTTCAAAATGAATAAAGCTGTATTCCTGGAATATAGCCATAGACCTTGGGAACCTTGAGACATCATCAATGTTAACAAAGTTCCCAGGGCTAATTGGTGGTGGATATGAGTCATTACGTTGAAAACACAAAGTAAGGCTAAAATATGATAATCAGGCTCCCTAAAATGTTGAGTCATTATTCTCAACTGCAAGGGGTGAGCTCAATCTACTCACTAACCCGATAAACATGCTCCGCTGTAAACAGGAGCTTCATACGATGGAAGCATGCAAACAAAAGCCCAGGGCACACACTGGTCTAGTCTCTGCTGTGGAGTGGACACTAATTTTTTGTAGCCACAGGCTGTTTTTTATGCAAATCAGAAAGATATGAATTAGAATTAGAAGATTTGTTTTAAAAGAGAACAGGTTGCCGTTCAATTCAATAAGTTCAAAATTTTAAGTGACTGAGCACTCATTCTTGATGATTTCATGCATGGTGGCCTAATGGGTAAAAAAAAAAAAGCTTTTTAAACATATACCACAGAATCCCTATGAAGTCGACGGTTACCTTTCTGTATCTGACCTTGACCTTGAGGAAAGAGCGACCAAAAAGTTCCCTGGGAGGAAAGTCAGTGTATAATGCAAAAAATAAGACCACACAATCTTACAGGCCTCTAATATGCATTTTTACAGCATTTATATACTTTTGACACAAATATAAAGGCTCTACAGAAGTGGTCTATGTATAGGATTTGTTTTAGAAGCCTATAAGGGCTGTAATTAATACAAAACTGTCTTTTTGCATTAAAACGCAGCTTCCCTCTCAAGTAATTCTATATTTTGGATTTTTTTTAACCTTTTCATGAACTGATTTTACACTTACTTGCTTTAACAAAGAATCACATCATTAAATAGTAAAGATGCTGTTAACAAAAGTGACAGCATGCCACTAAGCCTTATATAGGTCCGTTTGGATAGATGAAGGTGACAGCTTTGTCTGCTTTTATAAAGTCTGTATAATAAGCACACACTGGTCCCACATGAGGTGGCTTTGTCAGAGATGGAAAAGTTGCAGATGACCTGCTGCAGTGCTGCAGCCTAACAGGCCTCCTGTTATTCCAAGTCTCGTCTAGTCTCTAAATCCCACTCTGATGCCAAGCCAACTGTCACTCAGCAAAAATAGGCTCCCTACCTTTCAGAACAAGAGTTAGGATAGATTAATACTTTACTGCAAGATTTTCACAATAAAAACAACAGTGATCACTCTCTTCAGCTGTGCATTCTCTTGCCTTTGTGGGTTGAATTCATAAATAGTCTGCACAGCCTGTCATTGCAAATGCTAAGTTTACCTTTCGTCCTTTCATCTCGACTTTGGAACAGATGCAATAGCTCTGTCTGCACCCAAGCCCTGTCGCTGCTTTAAATGTACCTAATAAAAACTTAAAATTGATTCTAAAATTAACAGGACAATGTTACTAAAATAAGAGTCATATGATCTCCCTGTGCAGTTCTAGTTAAAGCCTCGCTGCTGCTTTCTGAGCTACTTGCAGATGAAAAAGGAGCTTTACAGCGGAGGCAAGAATACAGAGTTTCTGTAGTTGATATGGGATTTATCCAAGTCAGACAAAGGACAGAGATGACCTAATTTTTTGAGACATATCTCATCTGCTAGAAACAAGGCTGAAGAACTCTTTGGACTCATAATTCAGACAGAATAAAAATATGACTCACATTTCTGGCAAAAATGTCTTTCAGACTAGTTCATCAACATTGTCTTTAGCTTCACCGGTTGTCTTTGGTTCTGTGAAATATGGCAACTGCGGATTTATTGCCATTACACTGAAGAAAGTTTTGAAAGTTTCAGCACATTTTTTGTCTCTTTGACATTAATTGCACTGTGCTTTTGGCAGACTGTCCCATTGGTCAGCTAACCCTCTAATTAAGGAGAATAGAGACCCAAAATTCATCTTTGTGTCCCCAGATGATCATTTTCTCCAAACACGTTAGCACACTCAGTGAAGTTGCTGTATTCCTTTTGGTCTATAAATATTATTTCTATAGCAGTCACAGAAGTTGTAGTTATAGTTGCAAAGTTGTAAAGTTTTTTGACACAAAGCACAAGAAGATAAGGGTTATAAAAAATAATAATAATAATGACAAAAAAGCTAGGTCAAACACACATGTTGTTATAGCATCAGCAAACCAGAGACTAGTCAAGTCATTACTGGTCCTGCAGATTTGCCAGTGATATTCCAGCATATCTAAAGCCCGTAAGCACTCAGCAACTGTTAGCCGGTGGAGATGTTGTTAGATACATTCCACTGAATATGACAGCGAGGGCCAATTTGGCCCGCAGGGAGCCTCATTGATTGGTGCAGTGGTAAAAGGGGGGTTATCTTGTCATCAATGTCAGTTCCTTAGCAGCAATGTGCATTGACACTGAGAGAAGTAATGGCCTCGGCTCACCTGATGAGCATCCAGATCGATGATGGTAGCCCTGGAGATGCCTTGCACTCTCTCAAACAGAAACTAAGAGATGAAGAGAAAATATTATCTTTCTCTCTGGAGATGACAAATTTCACAGTTTACCATTCTTATTGAGAATTCCAACACACAACCTCTGCTTTGCAGGTTCATGCCCTGGGCTGTTTAATTCAGCCTTTTATGCGAAATTACATTCAGGTGATGCATGGAAACATCATGACTGAGTTAAAATAGCCTGGTTATGCTCATACTCCTATTATGAAAAACGCAGTTATGATGGCTCTAAAGGGTTTCTGTGACATGTAAACATCTTAAGCAAAACACACTGAAAGGTGGAGGGCAGCACTCACCCACCTTCAAAAACAGACAGGAATAATACATAGAGTACACCATGATTTCTTAGGGCCATGATTTATTTATTTATGGTGCGGCAACGGCATAGATCGGTGTAATAAAGGTTTTCTTCCTGTCTATTTTCGACAGTTTGTGTTTTAGCACCACAGACTAAAGGCCTCCTGTTGGATATCACATCCAACTGCACAGCAACAATGTAAACACGTTGCTTTCCTCAGTTTTGATTTTTGCCATCTGCGCAAACTCAAACTTGCACAGCTTTATGGTATATTGTCATGTCAGTCAAAAACAATGTTGGTGAGTGGCACTTATGCATTTTCTACTATAAATGTCCCTGCATTATAATTAACCAAGCACTGCTTGGTTGAAAAGTAGCTAGGAGGTAGAAAGGAGTACAATTACAATTAAAAACAAATGAATTTGTTTTAAGACAATATTTCTGCATGTTTATAATACTAAGAGGAGGTCTGCTTTCCTGTATATTTGAGTGAACACACCACATAAAAACACAGTTACAGTAGAATTATAAACAGTAATTAGAGCAAAGCTACTGTGCTCATGCACTTGTGCTGCTTGCCAAAGCACTGTTAAACCTTGTTTAAGTGGATTTACGTGGTAAAGACGGCTAACCGGGGGCAATATTAAAACAATGGCAGCAGGCTAATGGTTAGCACTGGGGCCATCCAGCCAGTATTCAGCACAGCAACAACAGCGAGAGGATAGAGGATAGAGTCACTACTGCCATATGTACCACTTCGGGGGTACATGAAATGCTATCAAATCTTCTAAATGGGTGAACTATCCCTTTAACCAGAGTATGACTGTTTGATTGAATGTTTTTTTAATGATCAGTGGCTAAAACTGCAGACAGCATCAGTCTTACCTTGATGGCTAGAGTGATGTCAGCGTAGGCACAGAAGCCCCCTCCCCTGTCGCTGGAGCAGTGGTGGAAGCCTCCCCCTGGGAAACAGAGAAGCCCCTGGCTCAATGTCAGGGCCATTAGACCGGCAGAGCAGGTCACTGTACATCTGAGAAGTCCATTATTCAAAATGACCATAATTGACTCCTTGAAAAAGGCTGTTATTGAGTTTATTGCTGGTTCCAAAAGCGGTTGCCGTTCCCCTGTGGAACAACAATGTGTGTATTGACACCACAGTGAGGGTTGCTCAATCATCACCGAAATGCCTGAAGAGGCAATGGACAGAGTGGCAATGAGAGACTGAGAGGAGGCTTTATGACTGCGATAGCCATTCATTTAGGTGAAGAGCTTAAGTCCCCTCAGCCCTGCAGTACTCATGTTCATCAAACTGTGGTGGAGAGCAGAATCTTAATACAGGGGCATCAGGAGATGTGCGAGGTGTGATTACGGCCTCCAAAACACTTTTCTTTTACTCTGCCTCTACATCCGTAAAGTGTTGAGACACACAAAATGCAGATCTCAGATGCATCTGAATAACCTTTATATCTGTATTAAAAATCTCGATTAAAATCATTTTTATTGATGCAGAACAATCTTTTCCTGATTCATCAACACAAAGTGTGAAGGAGCTGAGTAAGCAGGACGTGCAAAGTAAAAGTCTGATGCGGCTTTCTCCCCTCGCTCCTTGGCACAAACCACAGAAAAGAAAAAAAAAGGATGACCCCGGCTTTTCAGCCAAAGACCTCCTCATCAAGATCTGGGAATCACTCCGGACACTGATGGCAGCAAGTCAGAGTGGAAATGCAAAAACATCAGGCAACACACCCCACCACCCTTGTCAAAGATGGTATCTATATGAATTTATACATTTTATTATATGTATGATTTTTTCAATTGTGTGCCATATTCAATCAAGGAGTAAAAGCCGCTAAGATTCAGTTTTGAAACAGCTCATTTCTGTTCCCAAGGACAGTCCTGTATTACTACTGTCTTCAACAAGCAACAGAGAGGAGTGATTTTGAGGACACAAGGCAGTATTTTGTGACCGAGGACTAATGGATCTGTTATGACAAAAAGATCATTTAGATGTCAACTCAACAGTTAACATGAAAAATGCAAATATTTTCCCACTTATCCCTGGTGCAATCTATCCATCCAGATAGTTTCGGTGATTTGGCAAGGTTTCCGGTCTGCCTGTCTTCCTGTCTCTAGGCACGCTAATGCAATGGAGCTGGATGGATATGCATTAAAACATCAAAAATTCACTTGTGAGCAACTCATCAACAGCTCTTTCCAAAAACAATGACACAGGTATCCAGCATAATCGACAGCCCGCAGAGACGGCAAGTTTTGTTCTAACACCGGCAAATTGGGTCTCTCCACCCCCAATGAATGCAAATTAGAGGCGTATTCAAGACTTTATTACCTGGATGGGAAGACTGCACTAGAGGTTAGTGGGAAGATATGATTTTTTATATTTTGGACAAGCTGTTGCTTTTAAGTTCACATAATGTTTACATAATTTCAGAGAGCTAGCCTCCGATTCAGTGGTGATTAGAGTCTTGCTTCACTGGTTTCCTGCTTTTAGAGTGAGCAGGTTCACGCTGATGTCTGCTGATTGGACTGTCCCGTGCTTGCTGAGTGTTATGCTGTGATCCTACTGTGATTCTAAAAGAAAAGTCAGCGACTTAAATCAGCCTTCAAAAGCCACTGACACATCAGGAGGATGAGCAGCTTTGCCATTAATGGCATGGCGCTGTCAACTAAAGGAAAGGTCTATCAGGCACACCATTTTCCTCATATTAGAATTACATCACGTGGCTGCACAAAGATGGATTGTCTATTTTTCTAAATCAGACCAGTGCCAGTACTGAGAAATGGACTCACCTACATTTATTGCCCATCCACGCTCAACGGCCAGTTTTCCTGCCTGCAGAAGACACAATAGTTCCAGTTCAACATTTTGTAGCAAGAGAAAAACACTGGAATAATACTATTATTGTTACATGTCAATTTATGAAGCAAAATTATCATTGCTTATTAGACACCACAAAATGTAACCACAATCACCTAACTGCCATTGTAGACACCAATAGTTGAGGCTGTTTCATGTAACTTTATTTAAAAAAAAA
>OMLB01019861.1:65994-95675 GCA_900302555.1 Myripristis jacobus
TGTCTAAACAAAAAAAAAAAAAAAAAAAAAAAAAAGCAATGGAATGACACTTAAGGTTGGACTTCCAAGAAGGAAACCCGAGCACAATTTCAAGTTTTCCAAGATGCACAGTCTAACGTCATGCCAACATGGTGGCATACACCCTAGACACTATGCAGCACTGCTTTTAAAGGATCAGTTCACCAAAAATACAAAAAAAAAGACATATTTCCACTCCCTGGTGTAACCAATCTATCCGGTAGTCTCTGTGTGACTTGGCCAATGTTTCCACTATGATGCCATCTTCCCTGCCTCCTGGCACCCCAGTACAGTGGGGCTGGATGGATATTGTTTTGTGGAGTTCAAACATTTGAAATTTTAGGTGGGAAAAAAAAAAAAAAAAACTCAATAGTGACTCAGCTTTCCAAATACAGTGACACATACCCAAGATAATCCACAGCCCCTGGGCGTGAAGAGGTTTATTGGGATCTATTTCCTGTCAAAGAACACCAGTAAACTGTATCTGTGCAACTATGCTCTTTGTCGGAGGCGTGGCAGACTAGAAACCTCACCAAATCACACCAAAACTATAAGACTGCATTTCAGACAGGGATTTTTTGTATTTTTGGGTGAACCATTCCTTTAAACATGTTTATAATTCTCAAAATACACTGAAGTCCAATTTTTGATATAAATATAAACTCAGTTCAGAAAGAAACTTATTTGTATTATTTCAAAAAAAAAAAAAAAAGTGCTGCTGGATACATTTGCTCCAGTTGCATCCAGTTTTTCCCTAATTACTGCTGGGGCTAGATGTGAAAATAAAAGTGTTTTCCTGTGTCAGCAGTGGCACGCTTTTTATTTGCACTCTGAACTTCTTGAAGTTTTGCGAATTCATTAAAACTACTTACACCCTATTTCATTCGGTAGCTAATGTTTTCCCTAGGCCTCAGACTGAAGCCAGGGCCGGGTCTCATCTACTGTACCTGCAGATTCCCAGAGGGAGGTTTCTCTAATTATCTCTGCTCTATTGCTCTGCCTTCCCCCCTCTGCACCAACCAAACCTCACCTCTCCACTCTTTGCAGCTCTCCTCTTTGTTCCCTGCCTCTCTCGCTTCTCTGATCCACTCTGAGCTTTTCCACGTACATCAGCTCAAGGAGATGTCCTCCCCATCTGCCACTGTTTTGCATTGTCCTACCTTTTAAGAAGCGGATGACTTTCCCCCACTTTCCCGCGTCGAACGGATGGAGCTTTTCAAGGCCCATAAAGGTAATGTTGTAGTCTGGGTGGTACACAATGGGCATACATGATCGTGGGACGCTGGCATACAGTTGAGTGCGGTGAGAGCTGCAAAAAAAAAAACAAAAAAACATCAAAAGGTATTCAATACAGCATTGCTGCATAAATTTTGCGGGGAGTATAAGTGATTTCCCTGGTGGCCTAATAAGCACTGTTGGAACTGGGTGGCTGGTTGTTTGTGCTCACCTCTTTTTCCCTTCATTATCTTCTTTGTGAGACATTTTTTTCAGGCATTTCTACTTTCATCTGCAAATGAAAAATGATCAAGTGATAATGAATCACATGCTCTGGCAGCTGTAAATTCTTACATTAATTTAATATAAATGCTTTTGATACAATATAATTATATTCCAATTTGGATGGATACAGCCAATTACTGGGCAGAGATAATCAGTTTCCGCTTTTTTTTTGTTTGTTTGTTTTTGTTTTTTTTCTACAGACAAGAGTGGGAATTAAATAATAAATAAATAAATGAAAAACTACATCAACCAGAATGCGCTGTAATATTTGCGCATGCGCCTAGGTAGATAAACATTTCCAAAGACGCAATGACACAAGGAAACGCTTCTCCCGACTGACAGCCTCCGCGCCTCTCACATATGTTTATGGAAGGCGACCTCAGCTGATTTACAGCTCATATTAACGCTGATATGAAAACTCTGCTGCAACCCTAATGAGACACAACATCGACTGGACGCACGAGATAGAAAACACTGCCTCGCATCACGGAAATTTTTACTCACCTGCTATGTATAATAATGCATGGCCGCAGTGGACGCTGGAAATAATCACTTGTGACTGCCAGTGTGTCCTTCCCGACAGAATACAGACGGGATATGCTGCATTAACACAGAGAAAAATAATTTTTTTCTGCAATATTTCTGCGACTGTATGTTCCCTCCTGCTCCTCCACTACTGTACGTAGAATACGTACGCTCACCAGCCCCGGTTTCCGTCACTTACGCTCGTTGCGCGCTTGCAATTTAACCCTTAGAGAGAAGGAGCATCGAAATTCAAAGCCTGAACCGTCTCTGCCACCCGAGTTATGTCATTAAACTAGCATATTAACCATTGGTAGATGTATTAATTATAGTAAATATTTCCACTTTATCATTTCGTGTAACCAACAAACTATTTGTCGCCTGTATTTTTATTTCTGCAGTAAAAACTGTAATTTAATACATTCATACTCCTTACTCCTCTCCCACTGCCCATCCATATTTTTTTATAGTGATAAAACTGGCTGCAGCATGTGTTCATACGAGCCCACAAGGGTTTATATTTTTTGTTACATGGCTTTATTGTTTATTATTTATTGCTTATTTTATATTCTGCATTTGTTGTCTCAATTCTGCTGGATCCTGTTGCTTTTGCTGCTGCAGCATCGGCCAAACTCCCCCCTTAGGAATCCACAAAGTTTCATCTTATCTCCGTATGTGCAGCATATTCCCTTTAATAAACCCTGTGAATGTCAAAATATTTGAAATGTCAGTCTGTTGATTTGTCCCCAGTGTTCCAGAGACTATACAGCAGCCCGAATCCAAACACAGAGCGTCACCAGCAGTGCATGGACGGAGTAGTCAAAATAATGCGGCCTGTAATTCATGTGAGTTGGATTACTCTGTAATCCTGCCTATTGGCAGCTGAAGAAGCAAACGTCTATAAATAGCAACTGTATGTTGCCTAATGCTTATGTAATAGTGATGGTCTGCCTCTGGGATGAGAGAAGACATAATCTGCCTGCTCATTGGTGATCTGCTAAAACCTTAACAAAGAAGAGAAAAAAATCACTGTAATATTTACAGTGTGTCTGGGGTACTGGATACTGTAGCCTACTTTATGGTATTATTATAGCTCTTTTTCAGGGATATTTCTTTTCAGGGAACTGTAGATTTATATATGATGGAAGAAATACATCCAATTTAGGATACCTACAAGTACTTGCCAAAAGGAAGTGGTAGTCCTCTCTTTTTGGTTTTTATTTGACTATCATCTTTGGTGCTCTGTGTTCTTTCTGCACTGCACTTGTTAGAGACCCCCTTCCAGTCCAACAGTGGGTGGGACTGTGACATCTTTATACATGGATTTTCTGTAGATGGAGTTTGAGTTTCAATGGGCGGCGCTTTTTTCTTTGTCTGTTCAGCCATGATGACATTCGCGGCTCATGCTGACTCCTCTTCTGTTTATTCCAAACACAAGCCACTGGAAACATTAAACACACCACTTCCTGTGTACCAGAGAATTATTTTTTTTTTACAGGAGAAGACCCACCAGGCAGAAAAAACCCAAAACAAAACAAAAACAAATATAAAAATTCCTTATGACCTGGCTATATAGGATTGAATGAAATGGGATGAATTTAAAAATATATGAATGTATCGCCGACTTTTACTTTAATCCCTAATATAACCTCCACAAGGAAACTGCTCTGTGATGTGCTGTTCTGTCCCTACTGGCAGCAACTGTTCTAGTGCATTTTGCATAAATATCTGATGATTAAGACAGCCCTGACGGAGTTATATTATTTCCTGCTCATCACATCATGATAATTTGTCTGCTGTCGATGGGGGATTCATCTTTATAGAGATTATTTGCATCAGTATAGAGATGCTCCATCATGGGATTAAGATGATGTCACATCGTATGGCTTATCTTCGTGATGGTGAAATGAACCTGAACTGTCTTAATGCCATGTGCCTCAGATATGCAGGTGTTTCATTTGTTTTGGCTGAATGTAGTGAGTCATGTAGAGCCCGCCGCATAACAGCGTGGGCTATCTATTGACAAAATACATAGTTGTACAACAACACAGCAATGTCTCCCCATGCACATTCGTCTTTTAGAGTTACTAAAAGATCTTTTATCTTGGCTCTTTTATGATGACAGGGTGCATCCCCATATAGTCTTGTCTGGCCATACCCATTCAAATCAAGTACAGTTACTTTCCTTTCAGTGAGTTTCTATGGCAAAGAGATGTCTTCTCCGGCATGACTGGCCAAGAGTGGATAATGCACTTTTTTCATGCTTCCCTGTTCCTTATTGTGCAGTGTTTGGCATTCAGAGACGCAGGTATGAGTTCATCTCATATTTATGATTTAAAAAAAAAAAAAATCCACTGAAGCGTTAGACCTGGCCTAATCTACACCACATTTTCAGCTGTTGCCACATATGAATAGTTTTTTTTTTTGTCTGTTTTTTTGTCTTGTTGTTATTCTCTTTGTGTCGGCCTACTTAAGCAGACATGATTGACACTGTTTGGACCATATCTGACATGCTTCATATGGTCCGCTCCGGGCAATAAACACCTCACTAACAATACTGACCACTGGTTACCATAGCAACTGTCAAAGGAGGTATGACAGCTGCCCATTTCCCCAGATATAACGGAGTACAAATAAACTGATTGGCTATTTAAGGCTCTTACAGCCAAAGCAGTACCATATGACTGCATCAGAAATGGACCACGGATGAAAACTGTAGCACACACACATCTCTAACCTGATATGGTCACGGGTCCTCACACACTGGTCTTGATTTTGCGAGACTGTGATAACTCCATATGGACATAACAGTGACTCTCAGCTATTTTGTAGATAGATGCGAAAGTAGCTTCTTGAAGTCTTTAGGGAGGTATTCAGATTTCCCCCAGTTTTTCCAAACACACTATTATCCATCTGCTCGACAAAAGCCGGAAGGAGCAATTATCTCATGCGGGGAATGAATATTTCCTTAACACTGATTCATGGGATAATATCTCATCTTCCCAGCCCGCTCTGTACACACCGAGGAGATTGTTTAAAGCATTTGAGTGCACTGCAAAAATACTTTAGGCTTTATACAACACATTCTGCAATCAGTGATATTAGAGGAGATATTTGGGATTACGGCAAAGCTTTGGGACATCACGACACAATCATTTAAATGTCCTAAAAAGCCTCAAGTAAATGTGTTAGCTTTCCATTAGGAGAAAATGGCCATGTAGATATTATAGTACAATATGAGGGAATGTTTGCTCACAATGTTTATTTTTATTATTTATTATTTTTTTGTTTATTGAAAGTGAGGATGTTTCTCAAATATTTTAATTCCACTATTATTTCTTTGACTAGAAGTTAGGCCAATGAGAGAATGTGTAAGAATGATTATTCATGTTCACAGGATTCATATTATTCACTGTTAATCTGCCAATCTACAGTATAGACAGTTATGAAATAACCAAATCTGAGACTAATCAAATACAGGTCTGCGGCCCGATGTGGATCCATTTGCAGGTCCTTGACACCAAAAACGTTGAGACAAACTGGCTTAAAGGTCAGAGCTTCTTCTACAAAATGACAAAATACAGCAAGGTTATGACACCGAGGACAAAAATGCTGAAAACCATTGTGCTCATAAGGTCCTTATGTCCCTTATATTCTTCAGGATTAATGTTTCACATGGACCAGCCTGCCTGATGTTGACCTTAAGGTGAGACCATAATGGAGCAGTTGCATAACACAATGCAAGGCTGAATACGATCAATTATCTCGGTTCTTCTTGTTTGTATTGAGCTGGATCATCTAATAAAGGAAAGGCAGACAAGGAGAGTTGATGGCAATTACTGTCTGAAACTTGCAGGGTTTTTTGTTGTTGTTGTTGTTGTTGTTTTGTTTGCATTCACTTGTATATTTGTGGGAGAAAAAAAAACAACTGGCTAAGGACACATTTTATAAAGTCATGCCATCACAGTCATCACTATAGCACCATCTTCTGTGCTGGTATACAATAAAGAGAGAGCAGAAAGCCATGTGATCACACTGCAGAGCAATGCAGATCAAATTTGATACAGTATGATGTTTTCCAGCACAGTGCACTTGAACTACACCACATGGACAAAAGTATCGGGCCACATTACACCAACAGGAGTTTTTCTGACCACCCATTCTAAATCCAGAGGCATTAATATGGAGTTAGTCCCCCTTTGCAGCTAGAACAGCTTCCACTTTTCTGGGAAGATTTTGGATGTGTGTCTGTGGGAGTTTTTGCCCGTTCATCCAGAAGAGCATTTGTGAGGTCAGAGACTGATGTTGGGTGAGAGGGCCTGGCTCACAATCTCTGCTCTAGTTTATCCCAAAGGTGTTGGATGGGGTTGAGGCCAGGGCTCTGTGCTGGGCCAGTCAAGTTCTTCCACACCAAACTCAGCCAGCCATGCCTTTATGGAGCTGCTTTGTGCACTGGGGCTCAGTCATGCTGGAGCAGAAAAGGGCCTTCCCCAAACTGTTCACCAACATTCGCCAAACACAGACTTGTGCATCAGACCGCTACAGTCCAGCGGCGGCGTGCTTTACACCGCTGATGCCAACACTTGGCGTTGTGCTTGGTGATGTAAGGCTTGCATGCAGCTGCTCAGCCATGGAAACCCATGCCATGAAGCTCCCGGCGCTCAGTTTTTGTGCTGATGTTAATGCCAGAGGAGGTTTGGACCTCTGCAGTTATTGAGGCAGCAGAGTGTCAGCCACTTTTACGCACTATGAGCCTCAGCGCTCGGCGACCCCGCTCTGTAACTTTACGTGGTCTGCCACCTGGTAACTAAGTTGCTGTGGTTCCTAAACGCTTCCACTTTGCAATAATACCATTTACAGTTGATTCTAGACTATCTAGGAGGGACGAAATTTCACCAGCTGACTTGTTGCAGCGGTGGCATCCAGTTACATTACTATTACAGCACCACACTGGAATTCAGTGAGATCTTTAGAAAGAGCCATTCTTTCACAAATGTTTGTAAAGGCAGACTGCATGGCTAGCTGCTGGATTTTATACACCTGTGGCAATGGGGCTGAATGAAACACTTGAATGCAATGATTAAAAGGTGTGGCGTAATACTTTTGTCCATACAGTGTATATTGTCTTACACAGTATATTGAGCATCTCCATTTATACAGACATAAATGCTGACAATAACTCCGTGTGGTGTTAGTGTAATATAAATTTTTTGTTTAGTTGAGTCACATATGATGTTCTCTCTCTTTGATGGGTGCTTATCTCGAAGCACCAGTCTTGATTAACACTGAGTAATTCTTCCTTTAAGAGAAATAGAACTGAAATTATGCATGTGGGCACAATGCAATATATCCTGCTTCGTTTTCAAATCGTGAAGCAGATGTTATGGTTCTAATATTTGGACTGACATGACTGGTAACGGCAGCACTGTGTGTATATCCTTGGGCTTCACATCTTAGACTGTGGGGCGGAAGACTCAGGAGAGACAGAGTACGATTTATTTCCACTCAAACAATGGCTCTCAGTTGCCCATCTGCTCCAGCTGATGTAAACATCATCTGATTTCTAGAGCCAGGCAGTGATCTCATGAAACTCTGCCTTTTCGGTTAACTCATATCTGCCTTGGCCTCCTGACAGCTCTCTGTTGTGTTTCCTTTATGCACCAGGCCCCGAGAAACCTCACAACAGCGCATTATACCGCCGTCAAACTAACGAGTCTGTTTTGAATCCTTTAACTCCACCATCCA
The DNA here is from genome assembly GCA_900302555.1 of Myripristis jacobus. Taxonomy (NCBI): domain Eukaryota; kingdom Metazoa; phylum Chordata; class Actinopteri; order Holocentriformes; family Holocentridae; genus Myripristis; species Myripristis jacobus. Next base: position 73,780 of record OMLB01019861.1, read on the forward strand.
CCTTTTAAGCTCTGCAAGCAGCTTGAGATGTAGTTCTTTGTTTGCAACTGCAATGTTGAAACAAACCAAAAATGACTATAAATTCACAATGCTGCGACACATTGTCATAATTCTGCGGTTTAAATTGTGCGCCCAGCATGCCACCACGCTTCCTCTGGGAGATTTGACCACTGCCACTCAAAGCACTGTGGTCCTGACAAAGACAGTGCTATGGAGCCATGGGAAGGGATAGCAGGGCCCACAGCATGGACATCAATGGGCTGTCACCGCAGGCTCCCAACTCCTCTTATCCAGCCACACATCTGACAGCCGGTCCCACTTCACCCCAACACTCACACACTTGACAGGAGGGCGTAGAAGTGTAGTACAAAAAGAAAGAAAAAGAGAGAGAGAACGAAAAAGACACCACTCGGCTGCTTGTTCTCCGAGGAAGAGGTGGGGAGGTGTGTCATCACCCTTTTGTGAACCCGAGATGAATTATAGCTTGACCTATGGTAGACACTGTGTCTCTGCCTCTGTTGCAAGTGTGGTTATGTTTCTGTGTCACAGAAAAATAAAATGTTTGCAATATGGCTTGACTTACTACAGTGTAAGTATTGGTGGTGGAAATTAGTGGAAGACAAAGACCTGCTTCAAATCAAATACAGATCTGTTGTATTTTGACACAGTTATCCAAGGAAGGGTTTCCTTATACAGCCAAACCAAATGTAACAATTCAAATGATCAGTTTAAAGGGAGGTGACAAACACATTTACCTGCATGTTTAGGCTAATTTGTTATGTGAGAGCTACATGTTACCAGCAACAAGATTGTCATGGGGTCAGTGCACTTTTCACTGGACACATGATGAAATGTAAACTATTTTAACCACATTTTTCTGCACTGCATTCAACAGATGATCAAAATGAATGACTGACATCATTAGTTTATCACTAGGACTCTCAAACACGCCTTGACCTGGACCAAAATAGCAGAGATCATATTATCCATAACCATCTGCATATCTTTATACTGCACAAATATGTGGCCAGTATGTTCCTTTCTGGGTCATTTTCACATTTCTGGAGGTGCTGAGAGTTGGTTAAAGTTTCTGTGCATAACGATGCAGATGTCATATTTTGCAGGACAATCATTCATACAATAACACTGAAGTTGCCTGATTTCCATCGTTTTGTTGATTGCCTGTAATATATTTTCCTTAAACAATTTTCATTAAATTAACTAAATAACTGAATTATTTAAATGACATTCAGTTAGTCAAATATGTTAAGAAGTAAATGTGAGTAGCAGCAACAGTCTCTTAAGCTGTTTAGCTACATTATGGTTTAAACTGAAACTAAACTAAACTAATAACAGCCTAATACAATTACCCACCAGCCAAGACCAGTCTGAAGGTACGACTCCACAGTATGCAATCAATTCACCCTGTAGAGATTGTAAAATGAGAGAAAATGAGAAAATGAGGAGAGGGCAGATTTACAAGAACATTCATGTGATGTAAAAGAGTGGGAAAGCCGATGCTGGGAGGTGTTGGGACAGGTGGCATGCAGAGAAATACCCTACAGGAGGAGCCCTGGGTTTTGGGCTTTGCAGAGAGCAAGAAGTGAGACCATGAGAACCAAAGCACATGAAGCATGTTAGGCAAGACTAAAAATGACTAAGAGTGAGACCTGGGACCATCCATTTGCATGTGTCTGACACTGTGTCCAGTTTCCAGGTTTTTATGCCTAAACCTAACCGTTCCCCACCTACGAGCCACATTTGGAGGTCCAACAGCGTCCAGGGTCTGTCTGTGCACATGCCTATCAGACACACATGACAGGAAAACATGACAAATTACACATCACATCATGCTGGTTCACTGAAAAATATTGCAACTGTTGCTCAAAATACAACCATTATCTGATAGTTTCTTAAGATATTACATAATGTACAGAGGACACTGGGTAGGTCACATAAAATGTATCTGTTATTTTTGATCAAATGAAGATAAAAGATTGACTAAAATATGTTGTTTTAATGACCATTGGAATTCATCAGTGAATGAGGTTCTTCTTTACAGCCACACACAATTTAGGCCCAGTTTTATGCAGAAATTACTTTTCTGCAGAAGTCTATAGCTTGAGCTCGAGTACATGTGAGTCTTATTATCGGACCTTATTACATAAAATGACCTTTGCTGTCTTTTAGCGTCATTCCAGCTTCATTAACTTTGTGGCTCCAGAGAGCCATGGGGGCCAAAGTAAACCGCTCCCTTTAGCCCATACAGTTAATAATTTTAATAGCCGGTTTTCATCTGTGATTACATGATGTAGTGGTAAATAAACTATGATCTCCAATGAGTGATCAAAGCAAGGCCAGCACATTAAAAAACAAATCAAACATATTTACTTTAACACATTAATGTGGGATTTTCCCTGAAAATGCACCATGTTTATATAACATACAGATAAGCAGGATACCATTTACTTAGATTTCTCATGAGCCTAAAAATGTTAATAAACTCCAAATAAGCCAATGAGACCTGTGGGGTAATTAAAGCCTTATGAAAATGAATACAGCTACAGCTTCAAAACTGAGGCCTTCAGAGGGTGTAAGAGTTTGTCCAGACAGGTGAAACATAACTTAATAAAGAATTTCTTACAGGAAAAATGTGTGTAATCTTAAGAGTTATGCTGTGGAGAAATAATGAGTGCACAGAGTGACTGAAGAAGACAAGCTGTCACATTTACTGCCGTCCTTGCTGGTTCACACAGGCAAATAGATGTTCTATGTTGTTCAAAACAACTGAAAGTGATTATAATAATTCATATCATGAAATGTTATTTGCTATCTATGAAGCACTGAAATTGCTTCCATTGCTCCACTCAGTCAACCTGCAGTCACGTCATCAACTTGACTGTATGAACTGAAACAATAAGGATTATGAAGTTACTGAAATACTCAAATACTGTCTCCAGACTTTGGTTTGCTGCTGTTCAAGCGCTGTTCCCATGTTATCAGATCAGAAAAGCATAATTACATTTCTGTGTTGCAGGGTTTTACCTCTATGTTGTTCTCTCTTTAAACATTACGTTGGATAATCTGGTCAAAAGGTTTACATCATAAAATTGAATCCCCTGACATCCTTTTCAAAGCACGCAGAGAATGAAATCTGCCAAAAGGCTTTTGGTTGGTGTGTGACCTGTAAGTCATGTGGCCTGGCCTGATGTTAGCTCAGCGGGAAGTGATGATCAGAGGCTATGTCATGTGTTTGGACGTGTGTATTCGTGTATGTGTGATCCAGACGAGATCAGAGTGGATTTGTGTTCAGACCGGTGTGTTGGGAATTTACTGAGCACGGAAGCTCGGTATGTCATAAACCTGAGGGATGTTTCCCGAGGAAAATCAATCACGCACACAATAATCAACAAGGCTGAGGCGTCACAGAGCAGAGAGGTGTTCATGTTGTTCAAAATAATCCATAATGTGGCTGAGCTCCCCTGCTAAACACCCTCGCCTTCATTCATCACTCTACGGCCATTCTGTGCAGGACTGTGCAGTGATTGATTGTGTTTATGTTTTGAGCCTGCTGTGTGACTGATGAACTGAAATGTGTGTGTGTACCGTTCTGTGGAGAGCTGTCATGTTCGGTCTATACATGCCACTGTCCTCAGCACAGAATAAGCTGTCCGGCGAAAGCTGCACCAGGCTTTATAAAAATACACCTGTCTTGTCAGCCTGAAATCACAAATTGAGGTTACAGCAGAGAGGAAGCATCCCATTCCCCCTAACTGAGGTGCTTGACTCGCCCTATTTGCCCTGATGAAATTCTGCTGTCGGGTATGTCGGTATGGACATGTGTCCGTCCACAAGACATGACGACTGAAACTGAAATCATAATTGTGCTCAGCAGCGGTGAGCAGCACTCTGTCCAGACAACGCTGGACTCACCAATGTTAGATCTGTCTCCCCTCATCCTCTTCGGTATCTTTTGGCATAGAGCGTCACATGGCTGGTCATGGGGCTTCCAACGTGCAAAGTGGCCTCATGCAGCTTAAACCTGTCAAATTCAGCCAAGCAGTCCACTGAGGCTTAGTGGAGGTTTGTGAAATATAAATATGCAGCCTGATCTCATATCAAATCTGTAGCAATTGTCATGAAAAGTAATAATACTATGTGATATTGCACACAGGTGGAGAGGGACGCGGTGCCGCAAAACGTGCAAGCCCATTTCATTAAGTTGTGTATACTTTGGATACTTTATAAAAAGGAGGCTGTTTAACTCTAAGCAGGAAAGTGTCTATGGTCAAGTTTGTGTTTTTCACCCCGTGGACAAATGTCAAACCGTGCAAAGCATAAACACACAGAAGACACCACCTGGATAAAGGATGTACCCCAGAGTCATTTTGAATTTTCTAAGGCATCTATTTTACTTAATCACTCTCCAGCAGCTGCTTAAGTGATTTATTGCATGTGCGTGGTAACAAAGCGATTCTCTGTGTGTTTTGTGCTTAATGAAGGAGGGGCCAGCGTGATGCCCTGCCTGCGTTCTGCTGCTGCTCAAGCAAACTGCAATCAGACAACAATCATAACAATATTGCCCCATGTTTTGTTAAGCTTTCAAACTTCAGCGCGTCTGATGGGGGTTATGGTGACAGCTGCCTGGAGGCGTAGCAACTACAGGAAAAAAGACGCAAAAATCTTAAAAACTAAAAAAAAAAAAAAAATACTCAACAATAATTTGATGACTGGAAATGGGGGTTGCCTTTAAGGATTTTAATCTCCTGTGTTCAAGTATGTGTGTCTTCTTTTGGTTTGTTTAATTAAAAAAAGTTACTTGATTGTTTTTGGAAGACTCTCTGCCCCAGTTCTGCTGCGGCATTGTTTCTTCCTGCCCAAGGGCGCCGTCCCATTGCTCCACTCAGTCATGCTATTTTAGTGTATGCTCACTAATATCCTGATTCAGTGGGATAGGTAGGACTTTGGTGGGACGGTTCACTCCAGTGCCCTGGGGCTTGCTGAACTACGGGACCCTTGCTCGCTTCCAGTATTGATAAAATAAGCAGAGGCTGCAGCAGAAGGTCAGGTGCTAAAAAAGTAGCCTATACATATTCAAACAGTGCCAGCAGCAGGGCTACTTTGGAGAGACTGACTCTGAAAAATCACTAATATGACACGAGGGTTGGCAAATAACCTTGAGAGAGACCTGATTGACTGGACGCGGCGGTAAGCCACTCATTCATAACAACTAAAATAAGAAAAACATAACCCAGCATTGCCTCAATATGTCCTGGCCAAGAAAATGCAAATGACAACGAACAAACCGGCAAATAATTTATTGAGAAATGTGCATCCCTTAAGGACAAGGGATCAAACTCTGCATTGAAAAAGTTAATCGAGCAGCTCATCACCTGTTTAATCTCTCTGATGACAGTTTGATGTTATTATATGAATGCTGAAGTGAAAAATAATCAAAAGTATAAAACTAATAAAAGTGTGGAGAGATGAAGGGCACTTAGCTTGTCCTTGGCATATATTTGCATTCTGCCCCAGCGAGACAAAGAGGCACCTATTGCTAGGAAGTTATGAAAGTTTGATATGTAAATTATAACGTCTGTGTATGTAACTTTATTTTATGTCAGATGGAATTTAATACACAGCAGGAATTACCTCAATGTCCTAGAGAAGGTTCATTTTATTATTTGATATTAGTTATTTGGATGTTCAGGCAAAAGACAGTTCTGGATTTAAGTGACAGAGAGACGGGTGTCGGGTGTCTTTTGAGAAAAAAAAAAAAAAGAAGAATTATTAGCTTTGGGGAGTCCCAAGTCTTTTAATGGGAGTTTTGCATAAACTTTCCCACCAGCACTCAGTTCTGAACATAATGTTCCAGCACATTTCCACTGTAATAGCCTTTTTTAAGACCGTAATAATGGCAAGTTTAATAATGAATATTTGTCTTTGGGAAGGTCCTATTTTGCACTGTGAAAAAGAAAACCATATCTCTTCTAAGAAACTGATTAAAGGTGCTATATGTGGTATTTTTACACATCAACATGTCATTAATATGGCATCAGTCTGTCACATTAATGGTGATAAAATAATGTATAGTAATGAAATAAGACCATGGACGACATGGTAGCTACTATCTTACACCAGCTTTAACTCCATCTGTGCTCAAGCAACAGTGACCTCTTCCTGTTTTGTGCCATAAAGCAATCGAGATCCAAATATGACCTGGTGGTACACGAGTAAAATTCAGTGTACAGGCCAGTTTTCTCAGTGATTGTTCCACTTATTGGTTTTGAAATGCTACACGTGGCTTTAAAAAACAAAAAAAAACAAAAAAAAACAATGCAAATCAAATTTTCAGTCTGATCCAAGCTGAGACTTGTGCTTTACTTCTTCCTGGCTGTCCCCCTTGCACTTTGTGAACTTTTGAACGTTTCCCGTAGCAAACAGAATTTCAGATTTCTAATCTCCTAGACCTGCCTGACACTTTACATGCCACCAGCTCTGCACCGCTTTTGTCCATGTCCTGCGAACAATTAAGGGCTCATTGGACAAGTGCCCAAACCCATTCTTATCATAGCCCATAGAAAATGGGCTTTCAAGGCCTTGTGCTTACCATCAGGCCATGACACAGCACTTTTAGAAGTCACAGCATGGTAAAAATGAAGCTGATGCATACTTTAGATTACACCATTGATTAAATGGATGAAGGCATTTTTCAGGGTTGTGGAGGCGTGTCATATTATTATGTGAAGGTAAGAATAAAGACGTTCTAGCAATGACTAACCCTGACTTTCTTATGTGTAAAATATCTAACATTTTCTCATTCATCTTGACTGAAAACAGCAGTGATTTTCTCACAGTTTTGACATATAAAATTGAAATTGTTCACATCTAAAGCTTACCTACTGCCATGTAGGCAATGGACATGTAATTACTGAGAATGTGAAAATAAAAAAGTAGAGTGCGCCCTTAATACTTGAGGTTGTATAATTGTGCTCTTTTATTCGCAGAGGTCAGAGAACCATGCACTGAGGTGCAAAATTGCCGGGTTACCCTCTTTGACCTCTCTCTGAGCTGCTGCTGAAAGATGATAGGTCATTTGAAAACAAAAGGCTTTCCTGCTGTATTGCTGTTGTTTGTGCAGCATGCAAAGGACATGGAAATATTGGCTTTGTAATTAAAGGTGAAATTTGTCGTATTGACTGATTCAGAATGCAGTACAGCCATCCCATCCGGGCCCAAGTCACACCTGCCCTCCGGGTAAGGTTAAAGCATCTGAGTCCTACCTGACCCTAACCCTAACCCTCTTACTGAAGGGCTGAAATATTGCTCTAGCATGAAAAATAAGCATAAGCAAACATTAAAAGCATTAGAGCTTAAATCCCACCGGTGGGATTTTAATAACCCCTTCATGATGGATTTTCCTCTGTCCTGCACATATCCTCTGAATTAACTGAGATGGCCAGAAAACATATCACCACAAGTATTACATAAGTCGCCATGATAAGAAGTGCAGCTCAAGGTCTCAGTGAGGTATGAGGCCTCGTGAATACAAGCACAGTGACAGAGCTGTACAATGGAATGCTAATGAGCAGTCAGAAAGTAGAGCTTAATTAATTCATTCTGCTCTCGACTCAGTGAGAATATTGAATGTTTCCCCTCTCCTTCCCTGCATTTAATTCCTGCCAACATATCAAGATGCACCGAGGACTGCGGTGTACAGTAAGACAGGCTGCCGATTCCCAGTCATCCTCCCTGGAGAAGACCCCAGTATGCTTCAGTCAGGTGGGGAAGTGATGGATTGCATGTAATCAGAATACAGTAATCTGATTACAAATAAGGACAAAATCGATATGAAATGGTGAGGTCCTGTTTATGCTGAAAATGATCAGAGTCATCATGATCAATTTGGATGATAAATCCAAATCATTACAGCATAGTATTGATTCTTACATCTTATCTGAATACATAAGACAAATATTTCACACTGCCCAAAAATCAAAAAAGTTACAAAAGTTAACAGAAAAGTTAACAGAAAAAGTTATTCTGTGTATTAGGTGTAAGAGAGATGCTAACACTAAACTAATTAATGTATGAAATGAATCAATGAACACTCAAATAAATCAGTTACAACAATATTTTTATTGCCCTAAGGTAGTTTTTTGTTTTTGTTTTTTTTTTACATAAATGATATACATATGTTATATATTTAAAACAATGATATTTACTCTCATCATCGAAAATGATTGAATTCCCTGTATTAGGAACATTCAACCTGGATTTCCCAGAAGAAAAAAAAATAAAGGAATTTTACATGTATTTAATTCATTTATTTATTTTGGGTGGGGTTAATTTTGGTATTATGAAATTAGTTGCATAAGTCAACATGATCCAAATAGTGTAACCAGCATATGTTGGTACGTGAACGCCCCATCAAGGAGCGTCATAATTTATTAACAAACCGAGGGAACTAAGAGTCACTGGGAGCCCTGGGAACACTGGGAGCAATGACATCAACCAGACCAAGACTGACCTGGAAACAAGACGTAAATACACCAGAAACTAACGAGGAAACCAGACACACCTGGGGAAGGTTCTGGAGCCCGAGGCTGGAGAACACAGATGATTGGCTGAGAGAAACGCTGGGGAAGGAGCAGGATAATTACACAAACTCGGGACAGGTGTGGGGAGCTTGAAGGGCAAACAAGACTGACACAGAGGGCAGAGGAAGCTTCACCAAAACACAAAGAAAACACTGGCAGAAACAAACAGCTGAGTCCAAAACACAAAAACTCAGGACCATGACAGTGATCCCCTGTACAACAAATATAAAATATTGAACTGAAGCGAAATTTAATACATGTGCACATTTATTTTTTATATTATATATATATATTATATTATTTGGGACAACCAATACTGTAGAGGCATAACAAAAATGTCACAATTGCAGTTCATTTAATCCCTGCATAGCTGGACATTATGGGACTCAGCAGCAGTCAACACGCACAGATTAGCTGACATGTGCATGAACTTTCACCCATTTTCCTCCTAGAATTAGTTTGCGGGATGCATAGGATTTGCGGCTACAAGCTATCTTCACTCCGATCTTTGAGTCACGACCTAAATTAACACACAAGCACATCTTCATGCAAGAGCCCAGTGGGTGATTCTATTCGGTCGTGTTTTTTTTTTTCCAGCAAGGATTGTTCAGTGCATCAGATTTGTCAAACAATACAGCTGCCTAAGCATGTCAGTATTATGTTATTCCGAATGTAAGTAAACTCTCTCACACAGTCAGTCACTCCCAGTTGGTCCTATAGGCTCCCATTATGTTCACATAATACATTAGTTTAGCATACAAACCTACCAATGTGTGTAGCCTGTCTTCATTGTCTGTTGTCAACACTGTCACATTTGTTGGTTTTAAAAGAAATGGGCTTGTATCTGGGTGCTATTTTATTGTGGAAGTGAGCACACCAGGGTGCTCACAGGCTTAATGACAAAAAAATTACCTCCTAATGTCATTAATTCTGTCAAGTGTCTGTTCATTATTGACAAGATCCTTTACTGTAGGGCATTTATTTTATTTACAGGACCCTTTCGAGTTAGTAGTCTCTTATTCTACCATCAAGACATACCTGGGAGTTTTTCCAGTGAGCAGTAACCCCCTGGGGCTGGATGCTCTGGATATTCAGTGCTTGCATACCACTGATAAACAAGGTGCACCATTATGAAGTCCGTCTTTGATCTTAGACAAAGACAGGTTTTGGATAATTCAGTTGCCCATCCAGACAATTGTTTTTTGCTGGGCTTAGATGTGCGAGCACAAAGGACGACCATCCTTTCTTGTAAGAAAACCTTAGCTTATTGTTCGTTCGCAGTTCCTATGCCAAATATGTTCTGGATTGAACTAAGATCAGTATCTGGCTAAGAGAGTGTGCACTCTTCAGGTTCCCAGCCTCTTTTAAGCTCTGGTCTTTGCCTGGGATGGTTTTTTTTTCCCTCCCTTCTTTCTTGTTAGATGAGCAAAGAAAGCTGAATGCCTTCTGTGCGCTTAGAGCATATAAATGGTGCTGCAGCATGCTTTTCATACATGCAACCAGATGTTTTTGTGCTTTGCTAACCAAGTGAAGGCCAAGTCAATGACAAGGCAATACATTGGTTCACAGAGGTTACATCTATGTGACATCCCCCAGCATGACAACAAACTTCAGTCTGTGGTGGATCTGTCGCTGGGGTCAAAAGCCACATAACCTTTTTTCCGCGCAGTCTGTCGGCTCATCAAGACATGTTTTTGTGTTCCACTGCAGGGACACACTTGGGAATTCCCAAGTTGTTTCTGATCACGCTGTACCCAGGACATATGGAGAAGACCTGCGGGCTAATCTTGGTCAGGACCCTCCTCCATGCTCAGAAAGCAATTTAAAGGCTCCATGGTTACCAAAGTGTGCTTTCAGACACTGCCACAATCACCCTCATGGATCCTCATGATGGTGCCTACCTGAGAATGCCACAAGTGGCTCCCAAGGTTGCAAATGCAGAGCGTATTGTGTAGCCTACTCTCCCCTTGGGAGTATTTTTTGCTCTTCACACACTCATCGGGTGGTTCAATATAGTCTGAGCACCCCTGCAGTGATGGGGGACTGAAGACCCTAAATTACCTGGATGTTTGGGCTATTTTGTGCTCAGACAGAGTGGCAGTGCCTCTATCACGGGTCCCTAGGCATGGAGCACTTTCAGGTTTGAAATACCACGGTCTCTGTGTGTTACTCCGGACTGGCAACACAAGACAACTCCAGCCATTTTCTAGCCTGTCTCTCTCTTCTCATCTCATTCCAATGTATAAATTGATTCTAACAAAAATGCCATAAAGTGCTTCACTGTAAAGCTGCTTGTGTCTTGTTTCCCAGCGTGTATATGTCAAAAGTGGTGGGGCACTTATCCAATCAGGAGCTGCTGTCTGGAAATGTTATTTGGAGAAATAACACCAAATGATATCAGATAGACCTCAAAAATACTAGCTGCATTGTCATAGTATAGAATCCATCACAATATTTAGAAAAATGTGAAAAATACAAATATTTATGAAACACAGTCTTGTACAAATGAATTATTTCAACAGTTCCTCATTGCACTAGAAAAAATCTTGTATGTTCATGAACAACATTCAGTTTCCATAAAATTAGGATTGAAATACTGCCCTAGAGTTGGTCCGTATTTGCATTGTAAGAGACACTTAGTTGCACACAGTACACGTCTCCTCATTACAGTCCCATAAGGCAAATGGATGTTATATAATGGGAAACGTCAGCAAAACCAGAAATGATTCATCTCAAGTCACATTTTTCTCTTGCAGTTTTGATGTTACCTTGGCCATTCCTTTAGTACTTTCTTGTTTATTATTTACTGGGCAGCTGTGGCTGTCAACTTGCACTTCTATATAGAATAATACAAAATAGACTGAAAATTGTCAGGACATGAATAAACTAAAAATTCAATTATATATTTGTTTTATAACAGAACTAATGTGATTAAAACAACATGTTTTGGGTGCTTTTGGTGTTTTTGTTTTGTACTGGGGAGTCATACTCCAAAGCAAGCAAGACGTATAGATATTTATTGAGGCAGAGGACAAGATTTCGGTCCGAATCATCTGATATGACAGAGAACGATGTCGGGTCTACATCAAAAATGGTCCAAGATACGAGTTAAGCTTGGAGAGGCAAGAGCACCTCAGGGTCTGCATCTTCAAGCTGAAGGGACTAGAATTACCTGGAGGCTGTGTTTCCACCTCTCAGACTTAATAGGGACAGCAATCCAGTTAGTTTCACTGCTCCCCTCTGCACACAGACCTCCTGTGCAAAGGTGCTTCCCAGGTCTAGAGCTGTGCCTGTCAGCTAGAGGGAAAACAAGATAATATTACGAGGCGGGCGCAGTGGGATTGGTGTTACTAAACGGGGGAGTAGCAAATTGTTAGTCATGACAGCTTCGTATTTACTGAAGTAATTTCTTGTTTTTGTTTTATGACTGAATGGTGTGGGTCTTACACTAACCTGGCATAAGTGGGTTAGGTAGACAGGTAAATTCACACTATCATTCTTTCTTCATGCTCCTCGACATCGTGGGAAGGAATGTCTACTCTGGATAGAAAAATCAATAGGCCAGATAGTGAAATGGGAATGCAAACCTGAAAGTGCTGGCAAGAGCTCAATCCAGGGTGCCTGCCATGCATCCCCACTCTTAATTGATTGTATTGCTTTGTTTTCTGGTGGCTCACAGCTCATCAGACGGCTAATGTGCTGTATGGACGTGTGCAGGGAGAGGCAGCCGGCGGGAGGTCAGGCTGCAGCGAGGAAGCTCTGCAGGACGCCGGCAGGTCAGCAACAGTACACTGGGCCGCAAGCTGAGAGATGACAGCGTCTTCACACCATACTGGAGCCTTCATGATGAGAAGCAGTCTCTGTATGTAATAACTGTATTTTCACCTAGAATCCATGTTATGCAAGCGTACCTTAATTCCGCTGCATTCTGTTCGTGTACTTTTTTTTCTCTGTGGACGAACGCTAAGACTTCAGAGGGCACAGTGCTGCAGCCGAGCGAAAATTTTGACGGTAACACCTGTTTCTGATTAACCGTAAGTGCTGCAGGAGAGCATGTACATACACTGTCATCATGGGTCTGTCTGGGAAAGAGCATTGTGCAGTCACAACGGAGCAACGGTGGAAATTTAATCTCTTATGTGATCAAACTTTAGAGGGCTACATGCTGCTTTTTAGCTATTAGGTGTTTGCAGATTGTACCGTGGCTCAGTTCAACACCATTAAACAGGGCCACCCTATTTGCAAATGCAGTGTGAGGCCCTGCTCTATGGTGAGACTCTAGTAATGAATTAAATGAGGGTGTGTGTGTGTGTATGTGTGTGTGTATCCTATCAGCTAGGGAGGTAATGGCAAGTAAGAACCACTCTCATTTCTGTACTCCCCTGGAAGCCCACTGTTGACTTGCCACCTTTATTGGATTACACCCACTCCGATAGTGTCCTCTAATGTGTCTCTTAGAATACTAATTGCCCCTCACTAACGCATAATATCTTTTTTTTTTTACACTTAATCTATGCGGAGTCAAAGAACAAGACGCGCAATCCCCTTCCTTAGCAACCATCACCGAGAACTTAATCTGCAGTTGCTCCTGGAGACCGTGGTTTATGTTGTGCTGGGCAGCTCCCAGGTATAACTGATTTTAAGTGTGAGAATTAGGGCATCGCTGATAAAACATGCACGCCCAGGAGACCACTTCTGGGTAAAGAAAATAAATAAATATAAGATTACATGCGGGAGTTTACAGACTGCGAGGCAAGTCTAGCGCCAGTAACAAATCTGATGACTTTACACTTTTACTCGGTGAGGAAAGGGACTTGGGAAACTTGGAAAATAATTGCAAAACTGCCGTCATGAGTACTTGAAAATAATATTTCAGTGAGTGCATACTGTAGATCAGCGGTTCTCAATCCGGGGTTCAGGAACCCCCAGAGGTCCTTGAGGGAGTCCCCAGAAAAATGGGAAATATTTTGACGTCACTATTATTTCATTGACGGGAAATTAGAGAATGTACAAGGATGATTATTCTGTTTGTTTTGCACTCTTCACTGTTCATCTGCCAATCTACAGAATATGCAGTTATCATATCTTATCAAAAATGGTCTGCAGCCTAGTGTGTGTCAATTTGGGGGTCCTTGACACCAAAAAAGCTGTGAACCACTTCTGCAGGTCATATCTGATATTGTTTTTATGGCTACTTTACTGCTCTTTGTTTTTATTTGTAAATGCTTCATTGCTGCATTGCATTACCCTCCACAGAGGCTCCCTTCCTGTGTCTCTCTGTCTGAGACGTACAGGTAGGCCTATGTATTTTTAATGTGAAAAGCTGGCTATAATGTATTTCCATTAAATGAACAGATTATTACAAAAGATAAATATTCCCTGCTCTCATTGGAATTTGAGATCTTACTAAACACTTGACCCTTTTATATGGGACTTGAGTTGAGAGATGGACTTTTTTTCCTTGCTCTATTCCTCTGTATGAACAGGGCTTGAATGAACAGTTACTCTAAAAGGTGTTTTTTTTTTTTTAATGTTATATAAACAAAGAGGAAGCACTTGTAGGAAATTGTTCTTTGTCATTTGATTATTTAGCTTATGCTATCCAAAAGATGCATTCAACAAGCTGTGCTGCCTGATGGCTCCATATGGTGTTGTCTCTATGTTGTTTCCACCCCGGGGCTGTGATTCCTCCACGTTTAGGTAGTCTGTTGTTTTAGATCCTAAATCAGACGCCTCATGAATTTTTTATCACACGTCGCCTCACAGAATCCTTCCACTTGAGGAAACGGGGGCCTTCCATGAGCAAAGTATTACAGAGGGAAAAAAAACTTACAGAAGATTACTCCAGTTCAGCAATTTAACTGGTATTCCACTGAGATGTATGATAGCAAAAACGAAGTGACATACAGCAGATATAGCATCTCTATCTGTTGTTCCCCCCTCAAACCTCTCTTTCTTTTCTTTTCTCTCTCTTTCTCTCACCAGCTGAGTGTGAGAGTCGGTGTGGCTCCGAATCCCGAGAGGATTTCTGCACAATATTGTGTGATTGTGTACTCCTATCATAAGCTTATCTAAGATAGTGCCCCTTAGTGCAGCCTGACAGCACTGACAATGGGATTAATTAGCCTTGATTTCAGAACCTCCATGCAGCCTCCTTGGAAGGCTTAATAATGCTATATGAGTCTATTTTGCTGCGTGTCCTCTATGCTGAAAGGGAAGAATTCAATCTAAATATGAATTGATTTGGGGATCTGCATGCATGCTTTTTGGGTTTCTGTGTTGAATAATGGAGTGTGATGATGGGATCACACTAAACCCATGCTTGTGTTGCTTGAAACTGCAGAGTAAGGCTGCCGCGGCTGTCGTTGAGATGAAACTGGTTATCAGTTGTCGCATTGCAAGCGAGACAATTCATAAGCAAAGTGTTGGAGAAAACCTCAGAAATTAGGGTAAAACTTTGGTTTTAGTGCATGCGTGGCATTATCAATGCAAATGAAAGAAAACAGCCGCCTCAATTGCACCTGCAATGCGATGATGTGTCCGTAATGCAGCGGAAATTACCTTCCACTGGAGAGTAATGCACTCGAGTCAACACATTAAAGGAATACCTCACCCAAAAATTATATTTATTGTATAATTAACTGACCCTGAGTTGTCTTGGCTGTCTGATGAACAGGTGCTCATGCGCAGGTGCTCGTGCATGAAAGAGCATTTTTCTGGAAGTGGTTTATTTAGCTTTTTGATTTTGATTTGGGATGTACTAAGCATGCAGATGGAGAGCCAAGACTTAGATTATGCTGAGTTTGAGAATCTGACATGGACGTTTGCCTGTCCTTTCTGCTGCTGTTTGTCAAAGTGGCCGATCAACTCCATATGAACGGATGCAGTTTCTGCATGCGATCAAACAACTTTTTTCGTCAGACATTCAAGACACCTAGGAGCGAGCAAATGATATAGTGTACATATTTTGGGATTAAGTATTCCTGTGTGATGCCGGCCTTAATTTTGCATGTCACAAGACTCTTACCACCTTAAACTACTTGAGTGGCTGCTGGGTGATCCACCTTAAGACAGGCTGATTGCAGTAACATGGAATTAGATTGATTAGATGCTATTACTGTACATCCTCAACGATCATTATAAGGTTGGACAACCATTATAAATCAAAATCAATTTCTTCTTCTTTTTTTCTTCATATAACCTGATTTTAAAGTTGGTATCAGTTTGAATGGCATATGTGTTATGATTTTATACAATAAAAATGGATCTCAGTCTAAAAAGGTTGGTACATTTTATTACGTATTTAAAAGGAAGGTAAATTATTCTGCAAATAAAAGCGTGGGTAACCTGAGTTTAAGCTTCACAGCATCCCTGACTGTACGATTTCAATGAAGCTACAGCCTCCAGCAGATCTCAGGGACGCTTCTGCTTCCAGTGCATGCTATAGACCCTGCGCTTGTATTTAATTAAGTTCCTCGTCCTCTGACATGCACAGGTTAAAGCATTCAGCGGGTTTATCACCTTTATCAGTTAATATCCTCCCATGGGAGAGGCATTTGAATTGAGAGTATTTGTAGCCAGTAGCATTTTTTTCTTTTTGCTGCACAAAAATTGCCACTAGTTCAAATTCCTGCTGTGCTCGGAGACATGGAGAGTCGTTGGAGGTATTATCATAATTTGTCTTCATCAGTGATTTACCTAAGGTAGTGGCTGAGAGTTGACTGCATGGGAAATATTATATGACTCATCTCCCTTTTCTCGAGTAAACATACTGAGGAGGAGATCCTGAAATCTCTTTCTCACTTTAAAGTTTTTCTTTTTTTTTTTTAAATTTCTGTTCTTGTCATATGAGGGCCTCAAATGAGCAGAAAGCACCACGTCAAAAATTAACAGCCTTTTACTGCTCTAGAGTCCCAATGGTTTTTTTTTCTTGTTGTTGTTTTTATTCATTAAGTGCACGCTGACCCTGTTTTTGGGGGCCAGGATGATGAGAGGAGCAGCTAATGTATCATCACACCCACCTCTCTGCTATACTTTCAGATAACCAGCATCCAGCACTCTACTCCACTCTCATACCGGCACACAGCACTGACCGCTGGGTCACTGCATCAGTGTTTTGGTAGGAGCTCTTTAATAATGTTAGCTATCATAACCGGACCAATACACATACAGCAAATTACCTCAGGATCTGTGTGTTGACCCTGGTGTGGCCCGAGGCTTGGCAAGCTGCCTTCAGATGGCAGGAAGAACTACATTGACATTTAAGTTTCCTTCGCAGCAGAGAATTTCTTCTTGTGATATTGAAACGGGTCTGTGGACCGAAACTAATCTAAGCACCGGCAACAAGTGAAATGCAAAGTTTGATTCTTTGGTTACCGCCATGCAAACAGTAGCTACATGCAGGCAAACAGCAACAGCAAATGTACATGTACGCGTTGCTTTCACACTTTGAATCACTTTTGTCTAAAATGTAACCGCAGCAAATCCTAAAAGAATTGGTGATTTTATCCGTGCTCAACTTCTGTTAGGCAGGCCGCCTCTGAGCAGAACCAGACTCTGCACAGGGGCAGCAGTTCAGTATTGAGCCTGCCTCATTCACCTGAAATCATGGCAGTCTGCCTGCAGGTTCTCCTGTGCATTGAATGGTGTTGATCTATTGTGGGCTGGCAGACTGAGGTATTTGGAAGTGTTTTTGTGTATGTGTGTGTGTGTGTGTTACAGTAGTGGTAGCGGGGTTCCATCATTACTATAATTTTGCATGCATGAAACCCACCAGTGAAGTTGATTTTTTTATTTTGTTTTTTTTTTAATTTATTTATTTTTTTAGTTCAAGTGATTTCTCCAGTGCCGCTCTCCCACATGAAGAGCTACAGGCTGTTTTCGGGGCATTTCTTGCAGCCGGATGAAATCGCTGTTCTGATTGGCTGGCAACACCAGGCGGTTCACCCACTCCTCTTTCCCCAAAAGCAAGATGACTGATAAACTCCAGTTAGTGGCTCTCAAGCTGACAAACAGAGGTGGAAAGTAACTAAGTACACTCACTGAAGTACTGTAGTTAAATACAACTTTGAGGTGCTGGCACTTCACTTGAGTATTTCCATGTCGTGAGAGTTTATACTTCACCTGCACTACATTCCAGAAGAAAATATTCTACGTACATGAACTTATGAACATGCAGAACATCAAATATGATGCGCTGCTAGTGTGCAAACGAGTCAGCTGTATATGGATCAGTTAGAGCTAAATGGTGTGTTATTTCTACTTTTACTTAACTAAAGGATCTGAGTACTTTTTCCACAAGCATGTCATCCTTGAAGCCTGTCAGCGACATTTTTTTTTTCCCTAAGTACAACCTTGGTAAAACCACTAATAGTACAATTTTCACTTTTGCGCTGGGAAGACGGAACAGCCCAGGCCGCAATGCCAAATAAAACATATTACATTACTCTTTTCCCCCCCAAATACCCCATTAAAGTTTTATTTTTCCAAGCCACAGGACAGCTGTTGTGCTTGTGCCACCAGTGTGTTGGACTGAAGGAAATGTCACCCAGAGAGGAGACTTGGCTTGAAATGAGTGGGATATTTGCAGCAACCACCTCAAACTTTGTTGTTTCCAAAGTCCCGTGGCAACAGACGACTCAAGACAACAATGACGAGGGGTGGGTCGCGAGGGTCTGCCAGGACACCTTCTGTTCAGCCCGACTTTCAGGTGACCCGATCATTGTTGTCAGCTCTGGAGTAGTGCAGACGGCTCCCTGACAGCACCACAGGTCGGTGAGGGCAACGGACACAGTAGATGAGTGACCTGCACTCACCGTAATGAAGACAATTTGTACGGTGTGCCTGAGGCTTTTATTTGGAGCTGGTGATGCCACGCAGCTCGTCTCTCCGTACCTCATAAATCCCAAGTGTTGGTTTTTGTGTGACTATTCATCCAGAGATCACCATAAGTTGCTTTCCCTCACCAAACAACCACCTGAATATCAAAAAAACAAGTGAATGATCCTTTAATGTACAAGTTATTTTTCCTGAGTGACTTACTCTGATGTGCATATTACTCCTTCATTTCTAGTACACCTGTAAAATTGTCTTCGTAAGTTGCTCTACCTGTTACTATTTATGTCTCCTGTTTCATAAAATTGCACGTCTTTCAAGCAAGCCTCACCTAACAGTGTTTGAACTAAATTGTTTGGCCCTTATGAAAAAATGTTTGCCTCTTAACAAGGTACACTGTCTTGTTTTTCTCGCCGAGTCCCTTTCATGTCTGTATATTTGTCTTTGTCTTATTTGGACTCTTGTGTGCTTGTTAATCTACCGCAAATGTTAATATGGTTATGTAACAGCCCAAAATGCACCTGTACATAACCAAGGGGAGGTTTATCAGTCGTATATTTTACATGTGAAAATCGAATGAAATTCAATGCACGTTGTGATTAGTTAGTGTACATACATGATTTGTCAGTCGTGGTTTCTTGTTTTCTTTTATCTTCTCCGTGTCGAGTGTGAGGAAACCTAACCGTCCGTAGTGGATGTGTTTCAGTGGTTTGGGATGACGATGTAATAGCAGCCTCCACACTGGACAACCCAGGGATCAGGAGATTGGCTGGAATCATCCTAGAGATTGGTAATTGCCTTCCTGAGGCTGTAGCTCAGTCATACCCTGTCAGACACTCATCTGGCTGCAAACACACACACACACACACAGAGCGGGACCATTGGAGCGGCACCCTGGAAAACATGCCGGGCACACACACACACACACACACACACACACACACTGGGGCCGGTCATTAGCTCCCATGTGTTTTTACTACACGGTGCTAATGGGACTGTGTTCGGCTAATGTGTTCTGCTGATCAGCCTGTCGGGAAGCTCCATAACAGAAGCCGAGAGTATGACTCATGGGAGAAAAGTGTCATTTCTCTGTTTGGCATGTCACTTGCCGCTCGACTACAGATTTTGTCTGTGTGGGGACTGACTGGTGTACACCTCTGCCAAGAAGAAAATGAATTTGTTCTTCCTGTTGTCCTTTGAGCAAACACTCTGTGATGACTACCTTTTGGCTTAGAGACATTAGGTTCCCTTTCGGCTGGAGACACCAGAATCCTGACTGACTTTGAAAACACAATGCATCACATGCATAATAATGTAGTTCCTGGATTTATTGTATCTCAATCATAAATATGTTTTATGATTTTATATTTGACAAGGATGGGAGAACTACAGATGTCTTGCTGGCTCCTGAAATGTCACTGGTGAAGGGATCTGTCATGTCAAAGCAACTCATCTGAACAAACGTGTGTCACATAAACAAAGCATAAAGTGAATTTCGGTAAAGCTGCGGAGGACATACAGTCAATGTGGTAAACTCCACAGGTAGAAGTGGAAGTGAGTAGCATTTGTCAGGAAAAATTAAATCTTGGCTAGGCTCATGAATCATATTCAATGACCCTCAAGATCCCATGAAATGGCATCTTACCGCCTTGATTTAAAGTATTTCCTATTATTTGTGACAGAACTGTAAAACCAATACGATACCAGTTAGGTCGAGACACACAAGACTCATGATGCCACCATTAAAGATACACTGTTTTCCAGGAGGTCATTATTGTCAATCCAACACAATATTTTTTTTTTCAGAAACACACCTGTGCCTCACCTCAGTGTAACCTGGACTGCCATCGGTTGCTGGCAGCCCGCGCTCCCCACACGCCACAGCACTCTGCAGTTGTCAAGTCATAAATATCAAACACGTGTGACATTATCATTGTGACTCAGATCCATCTGCGAGTCGATCAGCGCGGTTAAGATTGAATCTGTGAAACCCTGCTACCAGGCAAGCTGTGCCAACCGCTATTCCCAACTAAGCCTTCTATTGGGATTTCCCCATGGCTGTTAGGATGGGCAAATCCGGTTTAAATTGGCCTGGTAATCCTCTAGTGAGTCCCCGGCCTTGGTATTTCTATTTCATTGAGGCAATATGAAGGCAGTGAGGGGTCGACACGGGGAAAAAAAAGGGCTCTGGTGGGATTTGATCCTGCAGTAGGTCAGCAGGGGTGTGCAACTACATGTGGCTGGAGGTAAGCTTTAATAAACACTTCCCCGTCTGTTGGCACAGGATCAGAGATTATACCTTGATTGCTGTGAATTACAGTCAGAGGTGGGTAGAGAACAGACTCATTTAAGTTCCAACAATCCAAAAAATTGCTTGAGTATTAATAAATGTTACGCTGAGGGAAAAAAAAAAAACAAAACACCTTGAGTAGTGAGTATTAGTTACATTTTTAGTTTGGTCTATTTTCATGCTGTGTGGTAAAATTAAAGAGCTGTGATTCAAAAGAAGCAATTTAACACAACACGAATGGGTCAGTTGCAGTAACATGTCCAGTACAGATAGTTTTATAAAAACAAGCATGTAATTAGTAATATTGCACGTTGCATAGATGCTGCATGTTTGAGTTCTAAACAGGAATACGTTGTCGCTTATTCTCTTTTTTGGTTCCATTTGACTTGCTTTTGGTACCAGGTACATCTCTGGATTTCATTTTGCCACTGCAGATAGCATCCCCTCAGTGTAGCTGGTAGTTATGGTGATGGCGCGTGAAATTGCTATGACATTATCTTCAACCTGACACACACGAGAACAATGGAGGATATGGAAGGGACGGTGTTCTTGATTCTCGGCATGTGGCTCACAGCACGAGCCACGTTTTGTGTCCGAGGAGGCCGAAGGCAGCGAGGCAAAACGGAGAGTTCGGGAAAACCCTACATCAGAGCTCAAATGCACACTGATGATGCAGTGACGATTCTCTCTGACCAATCAGTGGTCTGCAGTGTCACCTTTTAGCATTAGCTCAGCTCACTTGGCCCATGATGGAGGCGAGTAGAGCTGAGGGCCAGGCCGTGGGAAAGCGGATTTCAATAGCATTTTAGTGAGGGTAGCTACAGGTACCGTCTTGAGAGGGGCGTGGGTAACTAGGACAGATAAGGTGTGTGTCAGCAGCAGGGTGTGTGGTGCAAAAGCACAGCTAGTTAACAGCAATAAGTATAAAAGTGTGTTTGCTCACTCACCGCAATAAACATGAGCAAGCATGAAGTCATCTCCGGTCTCATTTCTGCATGAGGAAAACTGTAACTTTGTCTACTACTCCCTTAGCTATCTTAACCACGGCTGGGAAACATTGACCAGGAAGGCTGCTGAAGGCAATAAAGTGCTGCCTTCGTGCACCTGCCTGTGCAAAAAAAAAAAAAAAAAAAAAAAAAAAAAAAGCGGGGGGGGGGGGGGGTGTTTTTTGT
>OMLB01019861.1:99523-111533 GCA_900302555.1 Myripristis jacobus
GACTGATTTATGACACAAATGAGGAACCTCAGTAAAACCAGGATGATGACAGTGTCAGTGCACTTTTTGTTGCATGATATAGAATATTATAAGAAAACTAACAGCCACATGGAGATGCTACTCAGTCCTGCAGCATCCAAACCAAATGAGCAGCATTACTGTAACTACAGCTTCAGTTTAACCCTCCTATTATGTTTTATTTAAAGGGCTATTTAGGTCATCAACAAAGAAACATAAAGTACCTGACACATAAACTTTGGTAACAATTTTAATTATAATAATTTTGTCGAGGTTTAAACTGCTGGGGTCAAACTGACCCCAAACATAAAAGATGTTAGTAAATTTAAACATAACAGGAGGGTTAAGTCAGTCCTGCAACAGTGAGTGAAAGCTCATTGCTCACCGTGTCATCTAGTTATGACTGGTTAGTCTCACCTGCAACATCACTGGAGACCCTATAATCTAAATTTGTACTCTGCAATGGGTTCAATTTCAAATGTCCTTTGGCTTACTAGACATACTCAAGTCACAATGTAGTTAAATAAAATGACTCACTTGCTCACAAAAGAGAAAGCACACACAAAAGATCAATACCTGGGTCATTTTTGGCCAATACAGCACCACCTTGTGATACTTAGTTTCTCAAGCAGCCCTGTGTGCGATCTCTCGTCACTCACCTGTCTGCAGGAAAATTTGCACTTAAAAGACTGGAAATTGTATCAAATTGTTTTGTGTGTCAGGAAATGGCCAAGGGTGCGGAGACGACCCTTGGCCATTGTAAGTACCGTAAATGTAATTTTCTTGCCTCTTACTCTGACAGTGACTTATTCATAACAACAGAGAACAGCCTAATCCTGATGCAAAGCTTGAACCGATTCACAAGGGAGAGGAATATTATTCAGTGAAATATTCTTCCCTGTGGTCATCAGAAATGGCTCACGGTCTGTTGTGGGGAGTAAATGTAAAAATGGACACAGCATGAGTCTATATTCCTCCAGTCACCCCTTTATCCCAATGCTTTCACCCCGTTTGGGTTATTGACTGCAAGCTGGGCCAACCTCTGCTTCCTTGGGCATTTTGTACCACCGCTGTTGGTCCGATCACTCCTCCGCCGGCTGTCAGCTCAGGGACAGAGCTGATTTATAGCACGCATGGGCAGAGTGCATATTTCCTCTGCTGTGAGAGATAGCTAACACACCGATACTGACAGTGAGGATGAGGGGAGGAAGAGAAGCAAGCGTTCTCACTCAGCACAGAGATGGTTTCAGGGTGGTGCTGCTTTTATAAGCTTTTATAGAGCGCAGACCTTGCCAGAAGTCATCCCAATAATGAGAATGCATGAGCATCAGATGAACGGTGCTCAATCATTGTGTTTTCGTAAATCAGATTCCTGAGGCTGATGGCTCAGGTAAAAGCACGGCACCTTTATATTCACACAATAAACCTCCCCTGGGTAATGAAAGTATTAAACGCCCCAAATGTCGACAGTGAATCAAATCTGAAGCAACTTTGAGTGGGCTATGGTTAAATCTTTTGCATTACAAGATGAAAGTGTTTGCAGGATCTATCCTCCCCTTTTAGCTCTGTGACTGGAATACTATAGGAACACTCCATTTCTGCTGATTCAATATGTATTAAATGTCTGATAGTGCCTTTTTCACATCCATATTTATCACCGATTTCACTGTCAGAGCTATTTTCTAATAAAACACTCACTTAGGTGGATCCATTTTTAATATTCTACCACACCGGGATGTTTACAAAGCTGCTATTTGCGGCAAAGTGCTACACGACGCTATTTTCCTGAAAAATATTGGATTTGATTCCAACTGCTTTTCTCCCATGTGCGTCTGACAGTTGGGACCTGAAAAATGAGTGAATAATTGCGACTCTCTCTCTCCGCAGCTTCCAAAACATTTTCAAAAATATATAAATTTTATCATTGGCAAAAGCATTAGCAGCGGTCCAACAAACATCTGAGCCCAAGTAACTTTATCGTTTGTCAATATTTTATGACAAGCCATACAGAAGTTTTGCTCTAGTCTATTCTCTAGGGTGCTTACAGTTTTTCAAAATAAATCAATGTGTTAAACAAAATCACTTCATCTTTTATTTGTGGTTGTGGTTTAGGATGGTGAGTCTGGGTTATCATTC
Source organism: Myripristis jacobus (assembly GCA_900302555.1). Classification (NCBI taxonomy): domain Eukaryota; kingdom Metazoa; phylum Chordata; class Actinopteri; order Holocentriformes; family Holocentridae; genus Myripristis; species Myripristis jacobus. The sequence goes on from OMLB01019861.1 coordinate 101,678, forward strand.
TATGACAGTCTGGGCATGAATTTTAACGATCTTATTGCCTTTATTAAGGATAATACACTCATTTCCATGAATAATGGCATTAAACTATTTAAGAAACAGCACATCACTTCTGTAGACATACAGTTCTTTCCAGCATACTTCGGAACAGCAATTTAATCAATCACATGCTTTACAGTTAGGGACTGGGTTATTTGCTGGTCAATTCACTGAACAGAAAAAAGTGATAAAGACCAAGTTTTCCACATGTTTTAAAACTATTATTTTTCATTCATCATTTAAATTTTCATTCCTTCCTTCATTCATTCAAAATGGGTCCCAAAATGCGGTGTACATCACCAGTACACGCTCTCAGAGTTTACAGGATGATGTGGGGAAACATGTGTGCACATTTTGGAAGCAGAAATGGCAGAAATGACACTGAGTGGCGACATTAAACGACTGAGCTCCCGGGATCACGTTACAGACGTGCATTTTTCATCCCAGTCCACCCTCTTCATCACCTGCAGCCACCGTTTTGTCATCTTGCTTCGACAAGGACGAGATCCTGATGGAACTCGATTCAGTTTCAGATCTTTGTGGGTTAAACACCGACCCTGGCAGCTGTGCACACACACACACACACACACTGACACACACACACAGAGCCTCTGTTAGTTTGCCAATACAAAATGTGAACACATTACTACCTGACCGCTGTAATGATGCTAGCCTGTATACCATCCACCATAGTGATTTAAAAAAAAAAATCCCCCAGGAAACAGAAACAATTGGCAACGATAATCAATACATACAATAAATTACATGTGGGCTCTCTGCATCTTTACAAAACAAAGCGTCAATATATAGACAAAAAAAATGTAATTGCAACAGTTGATCATGATTTTTTTTTTTAAAGTTTGTTTAAATTTGTTTAAAAAAAAAATCAAGCCAACAACAACAGTGGGATGTGCTGCTAAAACACCACAGCTCTGCCCGTCCTGCTGTGTTATCAGGTGCTCCTCCACCATCAAAACATCCAAATATCTCCATTTGTGGACATGATGGTGTATTAGGATTCAGGGGCAATGCCTGATGCAAAACACTAATCTGAAAAAGATATGCACAGGCTACACACTGCATACGCACGGCAGCAAAAACAGTCTTTTTCCTGTATTGTTTGACTAAGGAGCAGACCACAGGACCCTCAGGACTCCTCAGCTCCCGTCTTCATCATGTGTTGACAAACCCACCACAGATGTCTGATGTCAGATATGTCGGTGCCAAAGCTGTTGGCTTCCATTCACTGCCCCTCTGTCAGCCGGGGGTGAGACGATGAGGAGAGGAGATATCACACTGGACGTGGCAAAATAAGAAACTGCTGCTCAGAGCACATCGATGTGTCTCGGTATTCAGCGGCCGGGCAGGATGCGACCGTCTAAATTCAATGCATTCATTTGAGGATACGGAGCTTTTCCAAAACGCTTTGTCAGCCAGACAAAGATGCGGACAATGCATGTATTTTCTTTTGCTGATTTTCTATCAATATGTATTGTGATGTCCCAGCCTCTTATCCATTGTGTATCTGAAGATGGCCAATATTTATTGAACAATCAATACTCTAACCTGACATACTGTACCATTGTGGATTCTTCTCCCTGATTACAGCAATCACATTGCTATGCAGTGGATAAGTGTTTCAAAATGGCAAAAATGAAAAGGTTTTGCTGCAGGCGCTTGAATAATTCATTCTTCTTTCATTAAAATGTCCTAAATAGCATTGAGAACAGCATATGGAAGATTTTTTGATAATAGTCCAGTTGGGGTAGAGCATAACTCTGAAAAACAGCTTTTTAACTTTCTGTTCCAAGCTAAAAATGGACTTTATAAATGCCCCCGCTCTCCCCTGCATGTAATCAGAGGAAAAAACGTTATGTTTAGAAATTTCCCAAGGACAAAGCTAGCATGCTGCCGGGCCTCTCCGGATTCAAGGCCCAATCATTCAGAAGAGGACATGGTGTTACCGCAAAGTCAGCCTCACTCAACTCAATTCGGCGAGACACACATGACAGAAACACACGAGAAAGAGCGAATAAGGGCGATGAGACGTGATGTTGCTCTGTGCTACAACAGCTGTCCACTACTCAGAATCAGAGCACCACGAAAAAGGCATGAGGGGAGAGAGATATCTTTCAGCCATGCAGTAGCTACTATGTCAGGAAAAATTGATGTTAGGCTTTCCATTCAAGAACCAGTCTGATTTTTAATCTGCTTTTAATATCATATCTGTCCATCACAAGTATAGGTTGCATGCAACTCTACAGCATACGCTTTTGGTAGCTCCGAAGACAAGGTACACCCTCATTTGTGTTCAAAAATGTGAAAAAAAAATCTGCTCTGTGAAACTTTTACGCTACACATTGATAATTCGTACATTTGCTAAAATTGCCGTAAATCCATTAGAATCTGCACACTTGAAAGGAACTTTTTATTTTTATTATTTCCAGTCATGTTCAAATTCAGCTCAATGGCTCTCTTCAGCTTTGTTGTGAGTGCTTGTGATTGATAGCCTTCAAGCGTAATGGAGGTCAATGATGGGCTGAAAGCTGCACTATCAAACAAGGAAAAAACGATCCTTAAACATAGCTCTTGTTCCTCATCTCAGAATACACCGAAACTAAGCAGCTCGCTCCAGGTGGGCCACTTATCGCTCGCTGGAGCAGTTGAGGTTAACAAGAAGTGAAGCTAAAAACCTCTCCCAGCTTTTACATACTATTGGTGTTAAGTGCAATACAGTAAAACAGTCATTTTAGCAAATGTGTACACAAGCGAAGTTGAGACTTCCCATAGTAACTGTTTCACCGAGCAGTTCTTCATATTTTCTGTACATGAATTGGAGTGGATTAGTTAAGTTAGTCTCGGTTTCTAAGCTACCAAAAAATATTCTGCACACACTTATGCAACCAATATTCATGATGGACAGATTAGATCATGACTGTTGAACATAAATCTAAACAGGACTGATGCGGTCCTTTGAAGCATCACTTCATACCAACATATCCATCTGTCTCATTACATTGCCCTATCCTGTACAGCAAGCAATAATTTTCTATAAAAGTTTACCTGTCTCATCAGTTTAAATCAAACACTGGTGCTGCAGCTGTGGAGAAATGCACCTGATTCAACCTATTTTTTCCAAATGAAATTCTGGCATTAGATATGTACACCTCTTCACTCACAAAGGTGACAAATCTAAATTTGAGAGTGAATTACAAACTGTGTCCTAAATGGCAGTTGCGGAGCCATCTGTCCAGAGGAAGCTGGACTTTTAAATGTGAGATCTTTTGAGTCCCATTATCCTTCAGTAAAAAGCATCACAAAGCGGCTGAAAGGTAAACAAGAGTTTATTGTCCTCGTTTTACAGGATATCTGGGTTTTTAAGTTGTTAACTTGTGAACAGTTAGCCCTAAATGCCATTTGGTGCTGCCAACACACAAACTGTCCTTGTGCAGCTTTAAGCCCATTTGTAAGTCAATGTGCCTCCGCTGGTTGTGGTCACCTTGCAGCTCTCACTGACTCGGGAAAAGTTTGAAAAGCATTTGAATTCACAGTGAACAGTTTCAAGTTTTTACCTCCATGAATAACCTGTCTACGTGAAGGCTTTCTTTACTGTAAATCACAGCTGATTACGATGGGTTTCTAATGCTTTGTAATGCACCTTTCAGAACGCAACATTCATTAGCATCTACTTTTCACACACAACATGAGAGCAAATGGCAATCTTGACCCCCCACCCCCCCCATAACTTCATACAAGAGCATTTCCACACTCAATTTACTCTGGAGGCAATTTCCAGGGCGAGGCTTGACACAAATGCAACAGCAGCAACATTGACAACACTATAAATAACTCTGAAAGCCCCTGAATCTAAATCTCTGGAGGCATAATGAGCCACACGTTCATAGCTTTCAATTCATACTGTTTCCAGAGACAGTGCCTAAAACAATTGTTCGGGCTGGATCTCGAGTTGTAACTAGCCACATGGGGGGGTCAAAAATTCATCGGAGGCTTTGAGAAGCCCTGAGCTGAGCCAGTGAGTACATAAAACAGTATCCTTTCCATCAGCAACTTTGATGTTGCAGTGAGGGAAGAAAACTGTCCATCAAGGTTTTGTAAAAAGGTCCCCCCTGCATCTTTAACCATGAAGAAAGATAGCATCTCACAACAATCAAATTGAATCACAAGCTGTGAGCTGGCAAGAATAACAGACGCTCCCGTGTGTGTTTTCCAACTCACCAATTCTTTGGCCGGGTTTTGCTTTATCGGCTTCTGCAGGATGAGGTGAACACTTCAGCCACTTCAGCCTGTGTCTCTCTAATCTCGGGGACTACTTTCACTGTTACTGTAGAAACCTTTTATACAGTGGCCTATTGTGAGATGAAACAAAACATTTTCACACGACCACCTAAGGTTCAACCTGAGCCAAAGCGCTGGAAAACTGCACTCCCTCGATTATTTGCTGTCCACGTGCTGTGATGATTGACACAGCAAAAATAGCATGTGCGCTGTCATATAACTGCACACTATGTTTTCACAAAAGAAACCATTAGGGGCATCGTTACCCAAAACAAGGCTGTATATCTCTATATACTGAATGACTGAGCTGTTATCTCATTCTCAGTAAATATCAAAATAAGGAAATAGGATAGCCATTGTATCTAAATATAACCTTTGATAAAGGCAAAAAAAAAGCTCCTTTCTCTGTGATACACTTTGCCTCTGTTATTTTATTTTGACTTTGAAGATTTCTACATGTGATGGACCAGAGAAGCTTTGCAGTGAATTATGCACATTATCTTTCCCCTCATCCTCATTAGAGATATGGTGCAGTGCATCACAGTGGTTGGCAGGTGAAGACTGAGTGAGGATTAATCTGCTGAATTGTGTCAGTCAGCAGGCTGGGAAAGCAAATGCTTGCAGACTTGGTCCACCCTGAAGGTGTTGATGTCCTGCGTTTGTCAGAAAGGACTTGATTAACTCTACATGGCTTAATGCAGTCCACATCGTGGCGTATCATTTACCTGATACCCGTTACTGCTCAGCTGGTCAGCTGGAAAATTTGATTAAAAGTTGTGAAACCTCACCGACCCCAACCTTGCTCAACCGCATGTGTTTTGATCACAGCTGACCACTAGAGGGCAATCACTGTGTGAAGACTGACAGAATCATTCAACATCTACAACACATCAGAGATAATGACACACTTCTTGTCTTGTCTCCCATTCCACTTCTTTGATTATATGTACTTAGATCCCAACATTGGGGAAAAAAAGAAAACACAGAAACCGAGATTTAACTTGACTGTGAACTCATTAACTGCATAAAGGGTGGTATTGACAGGAGCATTCTTGTGATTACTCAAACACAATGAGTGGCCCGAAATTTAGCTCCATGTCTCTGAATAAAACAGAAAACTCCTGATGGCAGCTCTATGGTATCGACTGAGCCATCATTATGAAGTATCACCTAAGCCACAGGCGAGATTACATTAGAAGCAAACAAATCATTTCCTTCACAGCATAGTCAATTCAGGACCGCCTACTTTGCATTAACATTAAGACTGAAGCAATCCAATGCCTAATCAATGCTCAGTGATGCCAGAATGCTGACCAGGGTGGCAGTGAAGCAGAGCCACCAAACAGCTACTTGTCTCTCTGTCACATAGAAAGGGTCGCGCCTGCAGTGTTCCCTCTGTTTCCCTTGACATGCCTCTGCAGAAATGCATCGACTCAGAGGAGAGGACGGGGCATGCAGCTGCAATCCTGCGCCCACGATGAGATGGAGCCGCAGCACAGGCAGCTAGGGTTAAGTCCCTTGCTTGACAGCACTTTGGCAGCGATTGTGCCGTTAGATGAAAAGCCAAACACCCACAAAAACATCAGCATAAACCATGTCATTAAGCTCGAGCGGGACGCACCTCACAGCATTTTTGGCTGAGTTTAGCTGGGCGCATCTGTAAATCTAACCTGATGTTTTGTTTGGAGGGAGGAAAGCCCTCTGGTTCCACTGGAATAGTGCAAAAATGATTAAAGATTTACAAAAAATATTCAAGGGATTTATGTTCAGGTGGCAGATGATGATAAAGGGAGAATGTCAGACTCGCTTATTAATCACATTTAGGATGCTATCCAAATGGAAAAGCCACAGTGAATTCCGGCCTGAGTTATTCCCATTGTGTGGAGCAGCGGCAGCTTCCAGTCAAGCTGAGCAAGTTTACCATTAAATGAGTGCTCTTTTGATGCTCTTAAAAGGGTAACGCTCTGAACCAACAGGGACTCTGGCATTGCTCTGAGTGGACCACTTTGGTGCAGAGTACGCTCCAGCATTCAGACTACCTATTTACAAACTAAAGGTCAGGTATGACGGGTATTTGCACCAAGGGACATGAATGAAAAAAAAAAAAAAAAAAAAAAAAAAAAAAAAGACGAAGAAGCTGCCTACTACTGCATATGCACATGATGCATTGCAGGCAGCTGGGATCGATGAGACTCTGGGAAGAGGCAGGGTTTTATATGTATCAAAGGTCATGGGTTTGATTTCAGGGCCACAACTATCATGAGCATGTGGTATGCACCTGAGCCACCAATATGTCATCTTTTTAAACACCTCCCCCACACACATCCTCCCCCTCACAGATGGAACGATGACACACAATCATTAGAACTTCATAATTTTAAATAGGCCTGTTCCAGTTTTCTTTTATTGTGCGCCATCTGTCTAATGTGCATACTCCCTTTGGAAAAATTAAAAAAAAGGGAGGAATACCCTTAGATAACGCCAAATCCAGACTAGAATGCAGGTTAAACTTTAATAAAGTTTAATTTAACAGTGAGGGGGTGTTCTGGTTCAAAGTAGGGACTGAAGGAGCCCTCTAAATTGTCCAAATAAAACAAATTCCAATCACAGTAAAAACAACAACAACAACAAGAACTCATGTTAGGCTACTCTTTCAATTTTTCAACCCTTTTTAAGAAGGCTTTTACCATGCTGGTCCTACAACCTCTGGAGTATAGAGAACCTTGCGAAAATGAGAATTTACAGCACCAAAATGGGTGCTGCTACGGCACAAGCCATAAGAACCATTTCTGTTATATAAGAAAGCGTAGCCTAAAGCCAGCGTTATCTTCCACCTTAATAGGGTGTTATCTGTCATATTGCCATTGGGCTGCTGTGTGCATGGTGGGAAGTCAGAGTATTATCATATCTGTCTTATGGCACAAATTAAATTTTGAGGTGAGCTGAGTGTGTACCTCTGCTTTCCAACCAATGGCGCAACAGAAACCCCATACCTAGGCCTACCTGTTGAGCGGATCTACATTCGCACGGTATAATCTGACCCACTCTTTCATTTGCCCGCATGTCAGCGTGCTGTATCTCCATCCCTGAAAGAGTTAAATGGTTTTCCCATGTACGGAGCGGCGGGCTGGAGGTTAGTTCGGCTGTTGCGGTGCAGAGCTTGTGGACGCGGCGGCGCACAGCAGCGCACCAATCCGGCCAACTTGACTCCAAAGCAGTCACTACACCACAGAAAAGAAGAAAAAAAAACAGCAACTATGCCGGAGCGAAGGAGGATCCCTGGATTGTCATTCGGCAGTGCTCTTTCTCACTACCACTGAGCGAGTGTGAGAGGGAGAAGGGTGCTTTTTGGTTGTGTGGATTTCGCCCCCATGGACGGGCAACGGGGCTTTTACGAGATGGAGAACCCGACCGAAAACCCCAGCAAGGCGGCGGAATATCTCAAGGAGCTCAATAAAATAATCGAGACCCAGCAAAAGCTGCTGGAGAAGCAGAGGGTCCGGATTGAAGAGCTGGAGCTCCAAGTGACGGATCTTTGCAAGGAAAACGTCTGCCTGAAAGATCAGCACCAGCGGCACCTGGCCACCTGCAGACTCCAGCAGGGCAACCACTCCAGCTTAGGGGCCATCAAGGAGAATGTCATGCAAGAAAAGTAAGTTGGCTGTCAATTTGGGCCACGTGCATTGGCTGAATAGGACGCTGTCAAAGTTTTCTCTTTTTAATTCCCCCCGTCCTTGCAGCTTGTAGAAATTGTTTTGCTCCGCTGGTTGGAGAAACCTCTCCAATGGGCGGTTTCTGTCGGTGTTTTTCAGCTGCTTCTCGTCAGGTGTAACCACGCAATAAATTAGAATGCCTACCCCGTTGCCACTTTGTCAGGGATCAGTCCTTTTTTTGGAAAGATTGCCCATGTAGTTGTAAACTGTCTTGGATTCTCTCAGTCACCCATGTACGCACGGTTTACACAGGTATTGCGTAATATGTGAATGAATCCTGTGAGGCGCGCTCCGTGTGTTAGATAACGCCTAAAAAAATACTGTGCAAAGCATAAACTACATCAGTAAACCGTGTTAAAAGTCTGGATCAGCGTGTGTGATTTTTTTGCCTTTATTATTATGGAAGAGGAAACACGAGCTCTGTGTTGTGGCGTTGTCAGAAACCAAGTTTACGCATCTGATTTGGTCGTGTGCTTGGATGGAGAGCTCATCTCTCACACCACGATCTGTTTGCTACAAATATTTTCCGAACATCATAATCCACGACGTCAAGTGTAAATGTCTGTTTACACGCGAGCAGCAGGCTTGACTTATTTCCCTCACACAACTGTAGAAGCCTTTAATTTGAAACGACACTAGTTGGTTTGGAGACGTGCCCGGTTCAGCAGCACTGCCACCATCACAAATGATTCAGATAAATTGCATGAATACATCAGGGCTGCCAAAACATTCAGCGCTGTATTGTTAAGTAAACATAATCTTTCATGGAGGTTGTAGTTCTGGACATTTGTTTTCATCCTTTCACCGATGCATTTTTGCATCTTCAGTGCAGGGTTTTACTCTCAAGTGGAAATATGGCTAAAATACAAACAGTGCAGGGCGTTTGTAAGCTTTTGAAGCATCTGTATTACTCATGCTGACATTATCTCACGTTTTATTCACAGGAGCAGACTTCTCTAATTGTATTAGAGAGCCCCATTTATAGTCATAGTGACAGATTCCTTTAAAGGAACATCACACATTCTTACTCATTCTTTTCACCATGCATCCAGCTTACCATTGGCCACACTAAACATATTTTTGCCTGTGCCTTTTCTGACAGAGCCACCTGGGGCAGTTCAAAGAGACACACATGATTTTTCAGGTTCACTTGTTATTTTGGTGGCAACATGTCATGACGTACTTTCCTCCACTTTCTTTCACACCCCTGGGTTTGCATACAGTCTGACCATTAATGAGTATGGAATTTCAGCATTTTGGTGGTGAATGATTTGCAGATATGTAGCAGATGGTAAGAGGATCCAGGCACGAGTTCAGACACCATTGGTTTCACTGCTACTGAAAATACTGTCATCGCAAAATTTATTTTTGCTCCGCAAAGCTGCTTCGACAGCAGTAACCTATTTCTCTTTATTTCTGCCAAGTGAGTAAACAAGAGCAACACAACACTGTAATGCCCTTTTAACCTATGACATCATTATCATATTTGCTTATTCATCACTTGTCCAGTGCTATAAATAGTCAGCAGTGCAGAGCAGAACATTGTGGCTTGCTGGGTTCCCAGGAAGTGCAGCCTTGCAGCACCTGAACAGCAAAACACAAACAGAGCAGGGCAAAAGAGTTGTGTTTGAAATGTCCTGACTGAGACGTCTCATGTCCACGGTAAAATCAAGCACACACAAGTGTTTGGAATATTTGGAGTTTAAAGCATTTGTCCATACACACACACACACACACACACACACACACACACACACAGCTGAGAGGGAGTCAGGTCCCTTGTGTTCTGTCAACAGTTGGGCCACGTCAGC
>OMLB01019861.1:111553-129282 GCA_900302555.1 Myripristis jacobus
TGTTCTCTTTGTGCTGACCATAGTCAGCTGGCAGGCCTTGACTGGAGGGCCAATAGGAGAGCTCTGTTACTCACATGGCCTTGAGCACCAACACACACACACACACACACACAAAACATAATGTTATACTCTATCACCAAACAACAAACCATAACACCCTGCTACTCTAGCAAATCAACAAAGTGACTGAGACAAGGCTGCTCACACATCGAGTTGATTTGGAAATACCGCTGCTTTTTTGAGGGAGTTGGACCTTACTGTGTTCTCTGCCCAGTCCACTTTAAGAGGTAATCTCTTGGCCTGCCTACAGAGCAGCGTTTGGCCTTGTTTGTAGTCTGTGATTCATTAGGTTCTTCAAGCACACAGCTCACACAGTCTTGTACAATCTCACACAACCGATATCAAGGTCATGTTTTGTTTATGTTGTTAGATATGATGCCTTGTATAATATTCTATAGCGCACTCGTCTGCCAGTTTGGTCTGTGAATGTTTGCATCATTAGCATTCATTGTATGTCGTAAGGCTGAAAAGCCAACATGTTAACAAGACCGGGACCTGTGAAATTAAGTCACAGCATGTTGTGTAGCCAGCAGCTTAACAGTTAGAGAAGAGAACTTGTGACCCAAGGGTTGTTGGGTGAAATCCCCTGACTGGCTGGCTGGCTGGGGACATCTGAGAATGAAACATACTCTCCTTTCCTTCAGAATTATGCTGTTATGATGCCCTTGAGCAAGGCACTTAAGAAGACCTTGCAGGTCCTATTTTGACCTCTTGTCAACAGTTGTGATTGTATCTGTCTGTCAAAATATTAGTTGCATAAGTGTGTACAGAATGTAGTCAGAAGTCAAGACTAACGTGTACAGTCACTGTATTTCATAACAATAAAAAATGTTTAAAACTGCTGTGTTAAACTTGAAAGTTAGCACACAGAGGTAATGCCATGTCATGGACACTTGGCCAATATACTGTATATGTTTGCTAAAATTACTGTTTTACTCTGTTAAATGAACTCTGCTCATTTAAAATTCACATTAATACCTGGTGAGCTCCATGTTGAAAGCCTGAAGAGGCCCGCATGTTAGATAGATGGATGGATGGATAGATAGATAGATGGATAGATAGAAAAATGGATAGATGTACGCATATATGTTTATGCATTTTTAGTTGACATGTTAGAGCGTGATTCAATGTTCCGCGGTGCAACTCATTCAGTCACTGAGTCTTTGATGTCCGGTTTATACAAAGCTGAAGAGAGCTATTTTAAAATTTGAATTTGAATGCACCCAATTCTTTTCAACTATGCACATTTTAATGAATTCACTGTAATTTTAGCAAAAGTACATGCCAAGTAGTGGCAACATAGAATTACATGCACATAGCATCGTGCAACTGAAGTTTCACCAAACGGTTTTTCACATTTATTGAACATGAGTAGAAGTGAACTGAGGTAACGTAGTCTAGACGGTGCTATGCACATTGTGTACACAGTTATGCAAACAATATGTGTGATGGACTGATGTTATCATGACTGATCATGAGACGTCAAAATACGACCAAAATGCTCCTTTAATCCCAACCGCTCCAGTGGATCTCTCAGTGACGAACTGAAAACAGTGTGGCTGCGCTGGACAGCTACCAGGTGGAAGTGAATGTTTCTGTGGCCCTTACAGTAAATGTTCTTTGTTCTGATACCTTGTTAGTTCCTGTAGCCATTAAGGGTGGAACAATGAATTGATATTGCAATATATCACAATACCTCTTCTTGTGATACGTTATCGATACACTTGTACCAAGTATTGATGTTAGAGTTTTCAGCCTAATTGGCACAGATAAATGGTAAATGTACTTTTTCTATAGTGCTTTTCTAGTCTACTGACCGCTCTAAGTGCTTTACAGTGTTTTGCCTCACATTCACCCATTCACACACTGATGGCAGAGGCTGCCATGCAAGGTGCCAAGCTGCATATCAGGAGCGGTTAGGGGTTCAGTGTCTTGCTCTAGGACACTTCAACACGCTCTCTGGAGGACCCAGGGTTTGAACCAGGAGCCTCCAGATTACCAGACGACCGCTCTACCTCCTCATCCATGCCGCCCCCACATAGCACATGGGAGTTGCCATGAGCTGTATTTGCTCCCTTCCTTTAGGTATTGTAACTGGACCTGTTCTGGACCATGTTCATGCTGCAGCCAGTGTGCTAATTAAAACACAGAAAAACATGACAGATTCCGTCTTATTTAAAAATTATTTTGCCTTTTCCAGGGTATTTTTTCCTCTTCGGTTACAGATATCATGATGTATCATAGCTGATTTCATTACAATGTATTATAGAATCACCTGATCGTGATATCATTGTTATTGTGGGTACAATATCGTGATAATATCGAATTGCGAGTTACCCAGTGATTCCCACCCCAAGTAGCCCCCGTATCCATTACCCATGTAAAAAGGACTGTTCTGAGAATATCACACTTTTTAGACTAGTCGTTGACTCAAAATGATTATGATTGTTGCTACTATCAGTAGTAAACTAGCTCATCTCCATAGTAGTCTTCTTCAGAACAATGGATGGAGACCGGCTCTTTTAGAGTCCTCTAAAAATGGAGAAAATGACCCTAAAATTACTGCAGATAGCTTAATCCAGGCGTTCTGAAGCCACATGATTGTAGTGAGTCCAAAAGTCATGCTGGATGTCCACGTGCGGTTTCTCTGCAGCACAGATGCTACTGTCTTAGTGCTTTTGTCTTTTCACTTGTGGTGCCAAGTCTAACAGGGATCTATGAGTGCCACTCCATTGAGCTGCATGCTGAGATGTGCACACACTCACACACACACAAACACTTAGTGGCAGAGCTTGGTGAGGCATTCCATGAATTTGGAAAGCCATTTTAATTTCCGACTGGTTTTAGTGAATGTGAACTGCTACAGCTTGTGCAGGTAACTTTGTTGAATGGGTGGGATTTTGTTGACAATTTCAACTCACACAGTCAAAACAGCGCCCACCTGAGATTCAGCACCTCCTGCAAGTCACACCCACCCTCATGCACACCTGTGAGTGTGGCCCCCGATACCAGTGCAGTGGAAGAATAGGAAGTCATGCGCTGGCTCCATTCTTGTAGGTGTACAGTAAGTTACACTAAAATACCATGGCTACCAAGTGAAGTTTCTTTGGGCAGGGGAAGCAGGCAGCAGTACATGGTGCATGCGCATAAGACATGATTGGCACTGAGGCAGCCACGCATCGTGAGGAGGCTTGATTCACTCCAAACGGATTTTAAGAGATGAGATTACAGCCCCAGGAGCAGAGCGCAAGACCGGATATTTTTTTTTTTCTCTGTGCATTTCCTTTGGTTCAGATCCTCTGTGTATAATAGTGATTTGTCAAAATTGTGAAGGAAAAACAAGTTGCCCCCATAAGTTTTAAATTAATGACACTTGATTTGAATGCTGATGGTTAAGTATTTGAATGGTTATGTGGCCATGATATTTTTATCTTTGATATTGGAATGTCCTGCTGATTGATGGATCAGACTACAGGTGCACCCAGAGGATTGCAGGCTTAGACCCATCAGTATGCAAGTGAGTGTATGGATGTGATCATTCGGAGGTACCCTTTCTGTGTACAGCTGACATTGTTTAAGGTCAGTATTGTAAGACTTATATATTTATTTATCTGCATATTTACTTATTATTGGTGTTTTATGGTTTTGCAGATATTGAATACACTCAGTCTATAGCTGACTTTCATACTCAACACCTTGTGCTGCATGATTATTAAGCACTCATTTTTGTGACACGTTAACTTAGTGCTTCATCATTGATACAGGAGCACTGTCATGCAGCAGTGAATGTGGTACAACAGCTGCACACTGGTCAGCAGCGCAGAGTGCGAAACAAATCATAGGTTAAAAAAAATAATAAAACGGCGAACGCTGCCGTAGGAGACATGAAAATTGGTCGGGAACATAACAAAGTTTTGACTTTATGAGTAAGCACATATGCCACTGTTGCTGTGGGCTATCGGTGAAATATGCGCTGTTTGTGTAAAAAGCAGAAATATATTTCACACAGAGAACACTGTAGATTTTGAACCCCGAGGGTGGTCTTGACAGCCTGCCATTGGAGCACAGAAGATGAGAAGAATAAATAAACTTTAAAAAGGAGAATATACTTGGTCATGAAATATTAATGGATGCTGCAGGATGTAAAACAGATCTGCTGTGTTATATGATTCCTGCCAATGTTTATTCTCAACGTGTAATATACTGTATGCGTTGCCTGTTACCTGTAGTTGAGCTGAGAGTAAACAAGTGGCTTAGAAAAAACTTCATGTCATCACTTTCATGGCGTGCGGAAGCTGCCGAATTAACTCACAATCTGGACAAGCGTCGGAAGGCAGATGCTAATGGAAAGCTGATGTATTGCCAGGCCCAAAGTGAAGATTTATTTTCTTTTCTGTGAAAACAAAAAATCCATGGCTGCATTAAATGAGCCCTGAGCAACTCCGCTTTGTGTTTGCATCCCCTTCTAACTTTAAGCAATTTTTTCCCCCTACATTTATTGAACCCTTTCACTCGAACGGCTTTGAATTTGTTCCCTGGTGGGACATCATGATTTACGGTAATTTAAAAGATAATTAGTCTTCAAATTAACAGGAAAATCACTTTTCCCCTCTTTATCACTTAATTGTGTCTGTTTTAACGCTAATCAGATAGGATTTCCAATTAAAAACTTATTTTCTTGTATAATGACAATGACCAAGCTGCTTCATGCAATGTTTTGATACAATAACTCGACTTCTTCCCTAATAGTCAACATTAATATTCATCATTTGTGAAAGATAAGAATGCAATGGATATTTGACTATACACATTACTCTGTAAACAGTCAGCAGTCATCTGTGGGTGTGTATTGGGACTGAGCGATATGGAAAAAACCAAATATCACTATATCTTTGACTGAATACCTCTACAGTATCAATATTGTGACAATGTTATAGGTACACATTACGCTTTTAGATTTATATAGATATTTACACACAGGATTATGATAAATAGTCACTTGTAATGTGGACAGGCACAGAATACAAGAGCTAGAAAAGTCAAAAGTTCAGATTATATGCAGCCTGTGCAACCAGGAAAAGACAACCCTTATTCCATATCATGATGCTGCAATAACCAAAACTGAATTAATCGTCCTGTGTCATGAATATAATTTTAATATCAATATTGCGCTCAACCCAGTATTTTTAAGAGGTGTGGCGCAGTGTGTGGGTGTAGTGATCACGGTGGATGACCAGTAGTCGTGGGTCCAGCATGTTGGCTGATGAGAAGTTCACACGTATTAATATGAGAAGGCATGGAGGAAGTACTTAAATTGGATTTCATACATCCTCCTGAGGTCAAAAAAAGGTCATAGTGTGCAAAGTCTGAATTTTATGAGTAGTGCAAGACTTTGCAAAAACTGCTTGGGTGATGATAAATTGTGAATAAATAGTTTGCATTAGAGCTGGCTGATGTGGGCAAAAAATAAAATCTTGATTTTTCTTTCAGGGTTTACAATTTTAACCTATATTTTTCTCATTTTCACTAATTACAGCTACTAATGGGAATTGATGGGAATCAGCGGGCATGATCATGTGACTGGTGATTGGCACACGCGTTTCTGGGCGTGCACGTTCTGTGTGGACGAGTGAATTGTCTGGCTTGTTTGGCAGAGTGATCGGCTGCTTTTATAATGTTGTAAAGCACACACTCAAAATCTTGTTTTTATGAGTCAGTTGTTTTTTGGTCGATTAAATAAGTGGAAGCAGAGTGGTGTATTAAATTACAGTGGTTTATAAACTTAAAAAAACTAAAATAAAATAATGCTGTCAGAGAATTGTGTTGTTGGAGAGTATATTGGTTAGAGTATGTTCTATCATTAGATATAAATGGAGAAACTTTGAAAATAGGCCATTAGATCTCTGCTGAGTTGGTTGTGCTTATTGATCATCTTATGGCAGTGTGGGAGTATGGGATATTGTTTACCGGAGCAGAACACCACAAATTAAACTTCAGCTTTTTTACCTGTTGCCAAGAGATACTTGATCTCAGAGACACAGGTTTAGTGCTGCAGTGATTGCCAGTGTGGTATTCCAACATCGACCCGGTGAAAGGTTTGCTACTCTCAACATTGTGGACTGACAGCACTGAATTTGACAATTAGTATTCATTTATTCAATCATTAATCCATTCATCGTGCCTACCTGCTTCCACTCAGGGTCACAGTGGGCTTCAGGGTATCCCATCATACACTGGGTGGAGGGTTCACCTTACCAGGATAATTCCAGTTATTTTCAAACCGGGCCTTATTTTCTTGGCTGTGTTCAAACCTCTTTGAGTCACTTCGCTGTAGAGCTTACTTAACTTACGTATATAAAACACACCCATGGGGCAAACAGACTCTTAACAGGGGAACCTAAAAGGCGATTAAACCAGTTGACCTATTTTAACTTTAAGCTAAAACAACTCAAGGGAGTGTTTCCATTTTTAAGGCATCATCACCATCAAGTCTTTTTGGAAAGTAATAGAATTCTCTTTTTGTGTGTGCTTTGTGGGTTTGTAGCAGAACAGATGACAAAAAAATTTGCTCCCCCCGGTGCCTTCCATTCGAGAACGGATGATAACATTTTTCCCTGGGAATTTATTAGGTGTGTAAATGGAGGCCATCTATCACTCGGCAGAGGCCATCTCTCTGCCAGCCACGGGACCAACGGTATCTGCTAGACTGGCCTGACCGCCGCTCATCCATTATTTCAAGTAGTGAGCCTAAAGTTCACTGTGGAGCAAGCTGGAATTGTTATTTCATGTGCGGCTGTAGCGGTTATCAGGGTGAATGTATGCACACAGCGATGCCGGTGGAATGAGTGTGGTTTTGAATGTGCTGATGGGGTTTTATTATGTGTTTTTAAATTGGCATACAAATTGAACAGGGGAGTTTAAATTAAAGTGGAGCACAATTCTTTCTGTATTCCTGAATGTTACCCATGGTGTAGAGGAATGTTTCCCAAACTTTGGGTCATGATCCAAAATGGGGTCACGGACCTTTTTTTATTGGGTCACCAATTGGAAGAGTAAAATACTGGGATATGTGAATTCATTTTCCTAATTAAAATAGGAGAAGAGCGTTATATTCAGTCATACTCAGTCATACTCAGCATCATAACACTGAGTGAACTTCTGTGATTCCCTCACTCTTCGATCATTATGCATGATGTCGACATGAAAACACAAGGAAGAGAGAAACGTTGGCTTCACCAAAGCCATTCGAAATGCCGTGAAATCTCAGCCACATAAGCAATATGTCAACCAACCATTCTAAACAAAAGTGCATTTTATCAACTAACTTTTCAGACTCAAATAAAGCCAGTAAGGCTGATTACATTTCAGGTAGCACTATAAAACAAAATTCACTATCCAACGTCACTGTCAGGCATGTGCTTCGTGTTTTCTTCCTAGTTTCTTTCTAGGACCTCTCCGCCGCTCTTGTCCAAAGCGGGGAGGTAGAAGGAGTTTTAAAACGCACCATCAGACATAATCGCCTGGTGCCTGCAGCTTTGTCATCATTAGGAGATGTTAGGAATTTGGAAATGCAAGGTATATTAG
The DNA here is from genome assembly GCA_900302555.1 of Myripristis jacobus. Classification (NCBI taxonomy): domain Eukaryota; kingdom Metazoa; phylum Chordata; class Actinopteri; order Holocentriformes; family Holocentridae; genus Myripristis; species Myripristis jacobus. Next base: position 119,198 of record OMLB01019861.1, read on the forward strand.
AATTAATTAACATTACACAAATACGGATAGCAGCACACACTTTGTCTTGGAGGTTATTAGTATTTCACTACTGACCAATTAGGAGCCGGTACCAATTTAATACTGGTTGCTGCTGCGAAAAATCCTATAACCTGTTTTTTTTTGTGTGTGTGTATATACTGTATAATATAGTATTATAGTACTCTAGTACTAGTATATATGTGCACTTAAGAGAGAGATTTGCAGCGTTGTAGTACTATTTTTAGGAAGTGTATGGCTTTAGTAGATTTGATCAATGTTTATCAGTTGATGCCAATTGGACTTTAAAACCCAGACGCACTGGCACTGGGCTAAATTGGATTATAGATATCATAGAGTTTACTGAAGACTAATATCTGAAACCAAAAGCCCTGAATAACACAGAGAAATAGAAGCAAACTGCGTGGGAAAAAGAATGATTGACCCCAAGCTTACTTTGGTCATTGAAGTTAAATCGATTTCGTTGGTACTCGGTATTGACCGATCGTTGATGTTTTGTACCTAGTAGTGAAAAAGTGTCATTGGCACATCTTTAGTTATAGCGGTTCTATGCGACAGGACTCTGTGGAGACGGGCAGCAAAGGGAGCCACAAAAATTGAGCCATTTTTAAACTATTCAATTCAGGACCATCTGTGGCTTACAAACCTGCAGAACTCACTGCTCACTTTTTCAGAAAAAAAGCCTTTTCCGCACACTTGACACAGACGCCCTGTGGACAATGTGAATTTGTCCTGGTTTGACACAAGGTCTGTAAAATGTGAGGTTGTGCCACAACCATTAACAATTCAATTCACAGGATCAGAGTGGCCGCTTGGTCTTAAAATCGTTCTTTCCCAGTAGCCCCTGGGCTTCTCGTCCTTTTTTGTTGTTGAAGAAAATTAAATGTCTGAATGTTGTTGTCCAGACCTTGGAATCATCTGACACTTTCTCCATGCCAGCCTCTCTAGATCTCATTAAAGGAGCATATTGTCTTTTAAATGCCAAAAATGTACTTAATGCATGGAGAAAGAGAAAGAAATGTTGTTTCCCTTGCAGAAAAGGATTATGTGAAGAAAGCATGATGAGAAACGGGTCATTGCTTAAATGGCTTGGACGGGGTAGCTTGGGTTGGAGGATGGCTTGGATTTCTACTGTAACTAAATTAAGTGTAGAAATGAAAACTTCACTAACAGTTTGTCGCCTAATCCAAGCCTTAAACAAAGTGGTTTACCATGCCTAAACAGAATAGTTTTCCCTTTCACATTACAAATGGGAAAATGGTGTGTCACATTCATGTCATTGTTACACAGTTCTTTGGAAGATTTACTAAGGAGCATTGTTTTCATATTATTCATGTCTAGAGCATGTGTTTGAGAGTTTGTGCTAATTTCAGGAAATTTCACACAAACTGTGTGATCCATCCCACAGCGCAGATTATCCAAAGGTCAGGTGCGACTCTAAATTCTCTCAGTACTAATCCATATTAGCCGGTCTACACAGAGTGGTGTGTGGCTGAATTTTTCCTCGAGATTGAGATTCAGTCACTGTGTATCGGAGATTTAGCCTCATGGTAAATAATTTGTCTTTGGTCACTTACTCACTTGAAGAAGAGGACCTTACATCAAGGTCTATGAGTCCTGCAAATGATCTCATTATGAAATTAAATGTCTGTCCCTAAGTCTGCAAATTGATGAGTGTGAGGGCATGGAGAGGGCAAGATGATAAGCTATTTATTTGTAAGCTGTCACTCTCTGCCATCTTGAGTGGCTCTGCTGTCTACAGAATTTTTCTAAGCATTTCAGCAGCAAAGTGCAGTTCATTTCTTGTTATCACAAATTTATATCCCAACCATATGTTCTCATTGTGAGAATTTGTTGAGTTTGTCAGTTTAGTATTGTGATCATGCATAAATTCCATAATCATTATAGAACTGGATCACCCAGGAGAACTGTTATCTTGTGAAGCCACATGGCGGGATTTGCAGCGAATTGAAAAACCTACAAGCATTATCATGCTTTTTTTCTTTTCAAAGGAGAATGTTGACTCTGTGGCCTTGCCATATATTTTTTTTAAAGTATCCCGTTACCTGCTCATGAAGAAGTAAAAGCTTTGCCAATATTGCTCATAGCAAGAATGTTCCAAATATTTGTGATATCTGCACACAGTTTGTGCGTAGGGCCAAATCCATCCTTGAGGCCATGGAGCCAATATGGATATATTGACAGCACAGAGAAGTCAGGTCCATTTAATTTCACTTCATCCAGCAGACAGAGCTAGAGCCAGAGCTGCTCTAGCAGCAAAGATTTTCCATTCATCTCATGGTCAGGATCCTGTGGGTTTTCTCAACGTGTACGAGAGTGTGTGTTTGTTTAGCGAGCAAGTCTGCAGAATATTGACTGCTGACGTGAACACTGTCCAACCTGTCAAAACACTGAAATCTGCTCTCATAATAATACATCCAACATGCTAAACACACCAATTCTTGTGAGTCTGAAATGTAGCAGGGTGGGTTCAGTTTTCAAATCTGCTGCTAGGTGGGCAAGCGCTCAATTTTCACTACAATATTCAGTTGTGAGCACGAGAGCATCATGAAAAAAGAAGGCAGGGTGTTTTTTTTCTTTTCTTTTTTTTTTCTTTGGTGTCCATTATAGATAGTGTTTCATACACATCACAGCGCGCTCTTGGCCCTCTCAGAGGATGACTTACAGTGCATGCTTAATGCTTTTGCAAAGCCATACAAGCAGCTCGGTCCTGTCCTCAACATTAACAAGACCTGTCCTCTACCAGCCACCATCTAGCAGTAATACTCCTCCACCAACTATTTCTGTCAACAACACCAGACTGGAAAATGTGGACCTCTTTCCACATCCAGGCATCCTTCTGTCTTCCAAAGCTGATATCGGTCAGGAAATATACCACCACCTCAGTTGTGCCAGCAGGGATTATGCAAGACGGAGGAAAAAGGGTCCCCGAAAATGAGAACCACCAGGCCAGGACTCAAATCCTGGTGTACAAAGCAGCAGTGATGTCCTCTCTGTGGTATGGCTCAGAAACATGCACCACATACAGCAGACACCTGAAGCCTCTAGAGGCACACCAAAAAAGGTGCCTCAGGAAATCCTCAACATTGCCTGAAGGGATCAGCGCCCGAATACCAGCGTCCTGGAGGAGGCCAACATCCCCACCATCACTGCCGCCATTGCACCAATACCAGCTCAGGTGGACTGGCCATGTCTTTTGCCTACATATGCAGATCCTCTATTCCCAATAGAAGGACAGCGTGCCCTAGGTCAAAAGTAGAGGTGGACAGACAACATCAAGGCAAACCTCAAAAAGTGCTACATTGACCTCGATGCATGGGAGGACGCAGCAGCCCACAGGGCGACCTACAAAACACTTGTCTGTGAAGGGACCACACTGTACAGTAATGACCTCCGCCACGCTGCAGAACACAAACGCTGTCAAAGAAAGGAGAGCCGTCACCAAAAAGGCCCAACCCAGACCCAGGAGCACCACCAATCACCTACCAATCACCGCCCACGCTGAGGGGGCAGCAGTCATACTCGACCACCAAGTGACCGCTGATGATAATGGTGTGTAATGTCAATTGTAGGTTGTCATTGCTTTTGTTTGAATCTTTGCCACATGGCCATTTAGATTGTTCATTTGAACATCAGTGCTTCAGTCTGGCAAAAAAAAAAAACTGAAACACCACACATGCGCTGATGGTTGATGGAGCCCAGTGTGTGAAAATGTCACCATATCATTTGAATCTTTGCCACATTGCCATTTTGATTATACCCTTGTAGTAATCGTGTCTGAAATGTCCTCAGGCGGGGGTTCGGCATGGCTCTGCTGTGCTGCAGACGGACTCTGCAGGTGCTGCCTGCCAGGCCTGTAGTGGGTCAGTAAACAAAACCCCTTGGGGTTTCTGACCGCTGGCCAAGCGGAGGAGAGGCAGACGTGTCCACAGGGTGAACCGTACTGAGATCTCAGCGCCACTGTCTTCCTCTCTGACAGGCCACTGAGAGGTGTGTTTCCGTGCACTGCCCTCCCACCGGTTTGTTCTGTTCTCTGCATGGAGAAATGACAGTTTCACTTTGATGTGCCTGAAAGGTTTTGGCACATTTAAAGGGGTTTTAAGTAATTTGTGACCTCCATAAAACCAAGGGAAATTGCAACAACATCATCAGAGCCTGAACTTGAAATAAGCGATTAACGAGCAAACTTCTTAATTAGAACAGAGATCCAACAGAAAGCAAAAGGAAGAGCAAAAAAAGAAAATACAATATACCACAATAGAAAATCGGCTACGGTAATAATTATGCTACTCATTTTTCATTTGCTTTTTTTGGCTTAAGTATGAGGCATTTTAGCCTCAGTTGCTGAAAAGTCTGGCTACACTGGTTGCTCACCCGTGGCACTGTCCTCCCATCATTAAGAAGCTGGAATTGTAAGCTGTGTGTGTGTTTTCGGGGAGATAATTGTTGAGTAATATGTATAGATCAACAACCCTATCAACCACCTGCAGAGGTATATTATTGTAATTTCATGAAAAGTTGTGTTTATTTCAAGCTTGGCAGTGGAAGGCAGAATTTCCATGAGCATTTGTAATATGTGGTATAATGGACAATATGCCATGTATTTCAATGAGGCCTGTGCCTTGATGGATAACGGAGTCCAGTGTGTGAAAATCAGCCAAAAAAAAAAAAAATAGCAGCCCAGTTTGACAACAAGTTGAACCTAGCTGAAAATTTGCCAGAGAGCAAGTTAAGGCCATCCACAAAGGGTACGTATCAGCAAGTGAAATGTAAACTAACATCTTTAACATATTTTGAGATATTCCGAGCTGGTTTCAGTGCATACTTGTCCTTGAACGTGGCGGATGCCAGCTCGCCAATGTCTGGATACCGTGCAATGAAAGCATTTGAAGACATTTCACCTTTTTATAATGCCATGTAATTATAAAGAAGCATTCAAAGACTAGAAATATACAGCTAACTCAATTTTGATTTAAAAAAAAAAACAGTTAGATATCTTATTAGCAGACGAAATATTAGTAATGTAAGAAGGATAGGCAAAATAAGCTAAGGCTTCTGCCTATACCTTTTCGGTCAGTGTTTATTTGTATATATTATATATTTGTTTTGGTTTTCCACTGAAAGGAAATGAAATATTATTTATTGCTTAAATATTTGTGCATAAGATATTGTCTATTCATATGGGTATTTGATTTCTGCCGCTTGAAAATGACCAAAATAAAACATTCATTCATTATTGCTTACCCTGTGTTGCCTCTTTAAACCGAAAACGTCACATGGATGTGTGTTGGGTAATAAGCTTTTTTTCATTTGTATGCAGCTTGGGCCTCTTACATCATTGGCAGAATAGCTCTTTATAAAATATTGCATGTACTTCCCTTTGTATGACTATGTATGTGCGTCAGTCAGGCATTATGTTTGTCTCAGGACGTGTGGGACCGTTTCCATTATGAGTCTTTGTTAGCTGTCATGATGCAGCATTTGGTTGTTCGGCTGTGGGAAAAAAGCTTCTCTACAAGCTAATTAGGAAGAAACCTGACCCTGTTCTTGTCCTGCACAAAGGCGATAACCGCTGAAGCCACTGAAACATTCAGGCAGGCAGCCTGCAGATTTTAAACACTCTTCACAAGCCCAAGGACTCTCTTATTGATTGAAGATCCCTGAATTGTCTTTTTCTCTCTCAAGACTGTCCAAGTTGTCTCTTAAAAGGAGCCTTGCCTAAGAATGATCTGAAAGAGATAAGACGGTATATATATATTTTTAACAAAGACGAGCCATGTGGGGAGGCATTTATAGAGAGTTTCCAAAAATTCTTCAGTCAAATGCTAAATAGGAAGTGTCGGTAGAGCACTTGTTTTCATCTTCTAAGATGAGTTATAATCGACATCTTCCAAAGCAGCCGGTGACTAAGACTTTATTATGGCAAACATCTGCAGCTTAAACTATACCTATTTACTCTTTGCCTGGGTCACGACTGATGCCAGCTGCATCCTTGCCCGCCTGAGTATCATGGCCCCAGATTTTTAGTTGAAGATCTTTTCAGATGAAGGGGGCTTGAATGTGTTCTCGAGATAATGAATGTCATGTATTTGGCGAGAAGCTCCTCAAGGTTTTCTTTGAGTGACGAACCCTATTGGTTCTTTCACCGGGTGCCAGATCAGCGTGACTCATCTCATCTCCTCTACGCCATTTGCCCGCCTCACTCCCAATTAAATCTGTCAGTGATGAAAAGCTGCCTTTAATACCTGTATCTGTAATAGGTGCACTTTACTTTCTAATGCTGCACCCTAACATGGAAGTGGCACATAGCCGCTGTGGAGTTAAACCTCCTTTCAGCATGGGTCTCACTGGTTTTACTGTTTATGGGTGTGGATGTGAAAGTGAGAAGCTGAGAGGCTGATTCATTTTAATTCATGGTACCTGAAGTGATGATGAATCTTGTAGCAACGATGCAACTCTAACCTAAGTGCCTTGAGTGTTTTTTATTTATTTTTTGTTTTATTTATTTATTTTTTTTTAATTTTTTTACAGGAGGTAACCTGTGTACTGATATTGTTAATATACTTTTTCATCTTGTAAAATCACTCCATCCATGAAGTACTTTTTTTTAAGGTGGTAGACAGGCACACCCAACATGTTTGGAGTGGTTTACTGGCACTCTGTAGTGTTTTTCTTCATGTAGTCATTTGTTTGGTGAGGTGAGGACATTGCCGTTTGAACTCTGGCGTCACCAAATAACTGCATCAGGATGCCTAAAAATATGGATCAGTCTTTTTCCACAAACACTGTGGTGCAGTTTTTTTTTTTAGGAGTGATAATGCAATCTGAACCCGCTACAGGAATTGACTCCAGAATGCAAGGGTTCATGCAGGGTTGTTGTTTTTTTTTTAGGCAAATATGGATACCCAGCAACTTCTCATACATAACCAATATGCAGTTTATAAGAATCATAATACTGTGCAAAAGCAGAGCAAGAATGTTAGTTTTCCTTTGCTGCTAATTTTACAGTTGTATTAAGTGACACGTTCTTAAAAATAAGGTCAATGCAGTGTTAATTTCACCGTTTCAAAGCCAAATATCAGTAAAAGTAATATCAGACTGATATGTGATATTACTTTTTAAATCTGATGTTGACTGGCACTGATAGTTTGCTGATATTTTGGTCCATCTCTAGTTTTTGGGAGACAGGTGTTGAAATGTGATACCAGCCTGGACTGATGCTCATATGCGGTGATTTGTAACAACTAGAAATTATGACAAAAAAACAGAGACAAATCCGTCATGCATACTTGATGATGCCACAAGGACTGCAATCAGATTTAACTCCTGCTGCCCAAATCTCTAACCTGGCAGGATGACAGAGGAGCAAAACCTTGTCAAATAAACAAGCAACTTGCGAGTCCATCATGTGACTTCTGTTTACAAGCTATGGTTTGCTTGTAATGAGGCAGATTGAATCTAAACGAACCCGGGGCTGTACCTGACTCGCAGTTTCCAGAGTTGAATCAGCGTATGAATTTCAATTCGGTGAATCGACCCCCCCTCTGTTTCCCAGTCTGCCCAAATCCAACAAAGTAAACTTTCCCACTTGGCTCAGGCCGGCGTAACTGAACTGTACATGCGGCTGCACTCTTGCTTTGCCTTTTGTCCTTATTGTGTCATTAGGCCTGCAGCAAGCCCCTCTTCTCAAATTCCCATCTTGGCTGGCTAATTTCCAAGCTGCAGCGGTAACAGCCTCTGTAAGCCGAAGGTAAAGGAACCACGAGGTCAAAGCCTGTCCCCGGAGACTGCCCAAACATGCGCCGGAGCCCAGCACCAGTGGAAATCTGTTAAAAGCTGGCCCCGCAACATCCTCACTGTTTACCACGCCGCTGTTTACACGCTTGTGTAATTAGCCCTCGATTAATGAGTATAATTTAGATTTATGTAACGGGTCAGAATGATGTAGCGCTCCACGGATAGTTTGGACTGCTCACTTGGTCTTTAGAGGGAGATCTGCTGATCCGGGATAGCGGTATCACCAGGGGCATACTCAAAACTATTTGTTTCAAAGGCAAGTAGGCTACAGATTCTGCCCAGCCCAATGGTGCATTTGTGGTGATGATATATAGGCCTAATTAATTATCATTTTTCAAAATGTGTAAAATTATTTTCACCACAATTAAATGTTCAGCCTTTCACTGATAAATTGAAAGAGTATTATGACAGGAGACCAGGAGGTTAAGATAAAGCTGAAGACACTTATTATTGGTTATTGTTCAGGAGAGGTGTTGGGTTTTTCAACCATTGCTTTGATTTATTCTCCGCCTTCATCTAACTGGAACTGGCTGGCATTGCAAGTTAAATGAAATTAAGTATTAAATAAGCCACAATGTGACAAAACACCGGTATTTTCTTTTTAAGCCCACCAAATCATTGCTTGAGTCGCCGCTCAGAGGCCCACATATCTCTGTATCATTGCCACAGCCGGACTGAGGAAGGATATCTGTGTGCTTGATTCTACAAAGGAAATGAAAGAACACAAAGGCATTTCCTATGATCCCGCGTCATATCTGAACATCAGGACGGTGAAGCGTATTTAGTGTGTTCAATCCCCGGGCTTGCTGCTGAGGTTCAGTCACAGATGTGCAGCCCAGCCATTGTAGCCGGTGTGAGCTCTGTGGCTTTAATCCCACAGGTTCCCACAGAGCACAACAGGCAGGCCGCTTTGGCCTCTCTGAACTGCGATGAACTTATAAATCCCGTCCAATGCTCTAGATTTAGGGACTTGTTCTCCGAGGGAGGGGATTATTATGGCAGCACCTATTGCCACATTTATGTAATACTGTATCGACGGACGGTCCCAGACGGAGGCGGTGTAACGGTGATGTAAAATGCAAATGTCAAGAATGAAGCGGGTTTACACTTTAGCTTTCACACTTATGCTTTTACTCCCTTTTATAGAGTGGGATTGTTCAGCAGGCATGCGACACCTACACTTGGACAATTTTCAACCCCAGATAAGCATCAAATAACCTCAATTTACCAGTCAAGCCCCAAAGTCAGGCCTTCAAAAAATATTCATGGCTCCAGTATTGACTCAGTGGATTTCACTTCCTTTGCTTGATATGATACAAATCCAACAGTTAGTCCCATGTAGCACTGTGGATTTGATGCTGTCGCTCTACAAACAATAACTTGTATTTCTGACAACTCTTCTATTCTCTGGACTTCTGCATCGCATTCGATAGCTTTGTTTGTATCTAACAGTGTAGCAAAGCTATGGTAGGCACTACATAGCTACTCTGGCAGAGGAAAACCGTCATGATTAACCTCCAAAATCTGCAAAATGTCAGCTTTTTAGGAACTAATAAAGTGGCACTATTTTTAGCATGGCCTTGTGTTTCTGAGTTCTAGTCAGGCTTAAAAAGGTTTTGCAAACCTAAGGGTCATGGGATTTTTTTTTTTTTTTCATCCCATAGTGGAGCATGAAATCCTGTAACTAAAGCTCATGAAATGTGAAAATCCGCAAAACTGGAGTTACTACATGAGGTTTCATCTGACAGTGGTGAAACAGAACCGTTTTTATTATTATTTTTTTTCCATTCATGCAACGTCTTTATCGCGTTGCAAGTTGATCCTGCTTTGTTTCATAGCTCCGATGGTAGATACACCTGTATTTATTCCTGTGAGATTGACTTTCCCGGCCTATTCTCCCAGCCTCTATCTAGTCCTGGGTGACCAGTGTGTGGCTGCAGTATTTCAATCTGTTAGGGTGGCCATGGGCTGAATAAAACTGCTGTTCGGGTAATGATCTTTGGGTCCTCTCTGAGGGTAGTGTGCCTTTCCTCTCCTCCACTCTCCTCGCCGCAGGCTCTCTCTGCGCGCGCGTGTGTGTGTGTGCGTGTCAGAGACAGAGGGGAGAGAATGCGTGTGGCACATACACTGAGCCAGCTGCCCCCTGCCTGTGATTGATAATGTGCCTCATTATTTGTGCCATTTCATCTGAGGCTTCCAGAGAAAGCTTCAAGCTGGGACTGTCTGTCCGCTTGGAATACCTGCTAATG
>OMLB01019861.1:135820-182013 GCA_900302555.1 Myripristis jacobus
CTATACATATATATATATATTAAAAAAAATCAGTTAATCTCTCAGTTACCCTAATATTGTTTATGTTTAGCAGCCATTTCGAGTTGGTTGTGCTGATTTTTTTTGAAAATGAAGCACTCTAGTGACTCACAGGACGCATTGACTGCTTATTTTGCTACTGATACGTCTTGTAGCCTATGAACAACACCGCACTGACATGCTAACAAGGTTAAAAATTTGATTTTCATCTGAGGGAGTCTTTAATTGGGTCACTGGAATATTGCAGTCTATGTAAACATAGCCACTGTTCTGCCTGTTTCCAGGATAGAAAATATTGAACATGGGTAATCATCTACAAACACATATTCAACCCTGCATTATAAAGCATGCACCTTGAGAAACTAATGAGGAGCACGCTTACTTCTCTAATCAACTACTGTGAATATGCCCTTGAGCAAACAATTTAACCCCAGCTGCTCCAATGAAAATGCTCGGTTACCAACAGCAGAGGGCTGTGGAAGCACTGGGCAGCTCCCAGGAGTCAGTGTGTGTCACTGTTAGAATATGCAACAGATTTTTGCAAAGAAAAAGAATATAAAGTAAAATAAAGCCAGACTAGCAGCCCTGCTAGCTGGTTGGCTTTACGCTGCAAACACCCAGATGGGCGGTATCTTAATCTGGGCTGTCAGTTTGTGTTGATATGGGCCACCTGGATTGAAAAATCGCTTTTTTTTTTTTGTTTTCCCCCTCTTTCAGAGCTGTTACCTAAAGTGGTCACTATTTCATGCTGAAAGACCGAGAGAGCTTAAGCCACCCACTCTTTGATGGAGCCTGAACATATTTGTCTGGCCCAGACTGACCTAGAGAGTTCAGCTGGAGTGCAGCCTTCCCACGTTACTTTCCCCATGTCTCCAGCTTGCACTCTGCTACCCACCCAACACACACACACACACATTGACACTGACACACTTATATGCTACCTGCTGGCAGTTTGCCCACGCTCCTGTTTTGTAGTCCAGTCACTGGGGAGATGATAGTATCTTTCAATAAGACTGAGGATTAATTTTTATTCCATCATGCAAACGGCTAGTCGAGGCCTATGTGGGGTTAATGCACATTACCTGACATTAAATGCACTATCTACGTGAACAATGGCACAGCTGTCATTCGCAAGTAATCTAATTTTAGATTAATTTCATTAGTCCTGTTGGAAAACACAACACAACACAAAAAGTAATCATTTTAGAATTTGGTGCATTTCCAGCAAGTGTTATGAATGGTGCTTTCTTTTGAAATTGTAATTATGTAAGGCGTTGTTGGATTCACAGAGGAAGAATGAAGAGCAAAGTATGAAATAAAATTGAAGTTTGGCTCTGTTGCCCATGTTGTGACTCCCCATATGTTTTGTATGCAAATAAGTGTGTATACATGAATATATGTATGCTGTATATGTATATATACCCCCGTGAGGAGACATCGGGAACGGCGCTGAAACAAAAGTTTGGAAAAGCAAAATCAAGTGCCTCCTATTTGTTGTTAAATTTTGCATTTCCAAATACAAAATCCCATGGAGGTTACATTCATAATACATGGCCCATTAAAAAGTATGCATTGTTATTCTTGAGCAGGGCCCTGGGGCTTTTCACAAGATTAACTCCAAGACATTTGTAAAGAAAAGCTCTGTTAGGGTAACAGGCTGAGCAATCTAACTCATTGCAGTGGTTAGTGGCCATATATTTAGTTAATGCTGCTGTGCATGGATTATATAAGTTGATTTTTTCATTTGAATTCAGCAAAAGTAATCCCCCTGGTGGATGAACATGAATGAGTAAATTAATATGTAAGAATATCGGCAATGTTGCTCTGCTGTTTGCTTTCAAGGGAAAGTTAGAGGCTCGTACATCTGAACAATTGAGGCTGTCAATCAGCTGCAGAGGCAGGGAGGGGAGGGCGAGCCAAGTGCTTCTGTCTTCCTGTTTTATGTTTGTTTTTTATATATATATTTATAATGCTGCTTTGTCATTTGGTTTTTTGGCTTGAGAATGAAACTTTTTTAGTCTGCGTAGCTGAAATGGGTTCTGACACTGACGGCTTGCCAGAAAGTTTAGGGCAGAGAGTGAGTTTAGAAAGCCAGAAATCTCAGCATCTGTTCAAGTTTCTTTGCAAGCTGCTTTACTCGGGCCTGGAATGCAAAGGATTCTCTTTCCTTGGTGTGTAAGTGGACCTTGTTTCCTTATTATCTCCAGCACTCGCTCCTTTTCCTGGTACCACAGAGAGCAGAGCAGTGTGGGCCATGGCCTCTTCTCCATGGCTGGTCTCAGACTGTATGATGATGATGATGATGATTTATACTTTAGGCCAGGACCAGGGCGATGCACTCTGTCCAGTAAAAGTGTCATGTCCCAGTGCATCTAACAAGCAACTTAGCCATAAAATCTCTGACCCGCGCCTCTCTCTGGGATTCCTACCAGTCACATATTATTACAGGACAGATTTTCATCGTCCTCCACCTTATGTTTAAGAAACTCATTGTCCACCTGATGTCTTTGCACAGTGATTTCAAGCCAGATCCTGCCGTCCAGGGCCTGACCGGCTCTTGATAATACGTAAGAACACATTTGTAGGAAGGAATTCTTGAATTTCCAAATCAGTATACACAAACAAAGTATTGTAATCAATGTCTGCTGGAGAAACTATTTAAATAATAATTAAATCATTTCAAGTTGTTGTTTTTTTTAGTGCAGTATGTACTGTTTCATTCTATTTTGTGTTTTGCTGGCAAACATGCTGATGTCGACTCTGAGCTAATATTGGTAGATAATATCGGACAGACAATAAGCATATCGGTCAGGCGCTGATGATGTCACCACGGGCCAGCAGGGTCATCTCTGTTTCCTTTAACTGAGCTTTGTAGAGTGTTGTTTTCGGTTCTGCTGGGAGAGCAACATGTGTGTTTTCCAGTTCAGCTTGCTCGCTGACGTGACGTGATAGTTGATGTGTTGTCGTCGGTAGGTTGTACAGCTGTTGCCATCATTTCTTGTGTAGGGTGGCTAGCCTCACCTGAATTCCCTGGCTGTTGCTTTTTGCTCATTCCAGACATGTGTGATCTTCAGTCTACAAACTGAATCCTTTAATTACAACAGATGTTCCGCTGCTAGTAAAACAAATGTTTTTTTTTTTCTTTTTTGATAAACTAGACTCCTCTCCGTGTGTCTGTTGAGCAGGCTGCCGTACTGGAGGGCACAGTTTTTGACTCACTGGTATTGATCGACTTTGCTATCAACAGCCCACAGATGTGCGCCACAGGAGAGTAAAAATGCAACCTATTGCATGTTAAAAGTAGTTGCTTTTGTTTATTCTGTCCTTGGATTTGTCTATTATATTTCTCAAATTTATGACAGGTGGCTTCAATGCATTTAATTTTAAGCTGTGGAATGGATCAGGTCCAACAACATGAAAAATATTTACTGAAATTCACTAAATCAGCACTATCCCACCACTAAATGTGGAAATACACTCTCATCAGAGATTCTGATGTCCAGTATCCCCGCTGACTGAGAGTCAATTTTGTGGAGATTTTGCCAACATTTAAAGTCAAGTAGAGTCATTCCCAGCTGGATAAGGTGATTTTACTGTGCTGAATCTGAAGAACGGGGAATATCCAACTCTCGTGTGGCCTAAAATTGCCCTGGAAGTGCATAATCTGTAACCTGGAGTCTTGCCATGTCCTTTAACGCTGCAGGGTTGACTAGGATGCTACAGAGTGCTGGCCACCACCACCCTGTCCACAGCGGTTGTCTTCTTTACCTCTGATATATTGCCCAGAATGCGAAAAGGTTAATTTCATTACCCTGCTGGATTAAACAACTGCAGATTTAATTGACAAGGGAAGAGAAAAGCAAACGAAAACTCAGCACAGGATGACCCGCTGCAAACACAGAAGCCACAGCCGGCTAAAGCCTCTCTTCATCCAAAGGGATTTTACATGAGAGAGGGAAACAGAATTTTAACAGCAGTGGAAAATGTGAGAAATCACATTTATCAACTTTTTTTTTTCCACTTTCTGAAGCTGAACAGCGCCCATCTAGTCACAGTTTTAAGCACTTAACAAATTCTGATGTGCATTCACACTTATAAAAGCACTTTAGTCCTTACACCTTAGTCCTTATACAAAATCTTTGAAATTGCCAGCTGAAATTCATAATGGGAATTGTAATCTGTTATTTAGAAAGTGTCTGGGTGTGACAGTTTCTTATAACCAGTGTATTGTGAGATGATTAAATTTGGTTGCTGTGGGTTTCTTGGGGTCATGTAATGAAAACCACTTATTGTCAGGCTCATATCATTTAATTGGCTTGGCTGCAGCCCCCTGCCAATTCATTACAGCATGCCTCTACTCTGGACTGAGTTAAGCCACGCTGCCATCCAGGATTTCTGGATGGCAGTGTGGGCAGCAGTTCTCTTTTGGAGCAACTGGGAATGCTCTTCAATTGCTTTAGGCGTGCAAGTTTGTTTGCCTGGCCCAGAATCAAGTCGATGCAATATTGCATTTCAAGCTTGCATGCTTTGTTTGGATGTGAATCAGATTTCGCAAAGACTGGTATCGACAGAGGCAAGTGGAAATGGGATGAGGAAAATTTTCACCCAGATGAAGTGCAGATGGGAGGGTAACCCTTCTGTGGTGGAGCGCTTGAACAAGTCCATGAGTAATTCCCTGCAGTCCCATTCGTCTGTGATTATTAAAACTTTATACTTGATTGAAAAACTCTGCGGGCCTGGAAAATGTTAATTACACTAATCCTTCCTACGATTGGACTGACAGCTGCTGGAGCCCATTTGATTGTCAGAGAAGTCCATTTGCCATAATACTGGTACTGCAGCTTTTCTACAAGCAGACATTTCATCCCTCATCAGCTTTTTTTCCCTTCATTAGGCCTGGATGTATTGATTTGTGTGCTGAAGTAGAAGGCGGAAATGAATTCAACAAAGCACACAGTGATATTTTTGTCATTGTGGAAGACGCTCCCCCTCAGCACAGTTTAGCCTCTATCTGCTTGGATACACTCAAGGTAATTGGAGTAAAAAACCTGTGGTTGCTATGCATCCCGCATTTCTTCGCGTGTTATGCAGAGGAAGTCCTCCACATGGAACAAGAATCACATTTGACAAGCTGGAGAGCCCGACACAGAAAATTTGATGTTTATTCCTGAAGTCTTAACACCTGAGTCGACCATCAGCCTTTTGTTTACTGATTAGCGGCATTAGTATTCTCCTACTGCTCAGCCACATAGCTGAGCACATGGCTGAATTCAAAGGCACCTAGAAACACTTGAATTGATAGCGGCTATCATATCCAATCATTAATATCCCATATCAGACAAGTCCACTCATCCCTTTAATTTGTTTCCATTCAATAACATATGCAGTTGCGACACTTCTTGATCCCTCCTTGTTTTCTCTTCAATTAGTCTGGCGTTGTGGGGGACGGCTGTCACATCCTGTACTTTCATGGTTGTTTCCAGATGCCCTTTTTCATGCTCTCCCTCAGTTGAACAAAGAGAGTCATGTGACGAGCGCCCATCCATCAGGGAGGAGGAGACAGCAGGAATGTCACTGGTGGTGACACAGTGTTGATGTCGGCTCAGAAGAGGTGGGCCTGCAGGGCTTCTTTCCTGTTTAGTCACAAACCCTGCAGAGCAGCGATGGCCACCAAGGCCCAGTGTGCTTTCAGCAGGCGAATTGCCACAGGGATTAGTTAATAATTTTGCCTAAGGCCTTGACCTTTGCCCTTTCATTAGTTTTGTTTGCTCGTCAGTGTTGTGGGTAAAAGAACGGAACCTCATTCTTTATTGTTGCACTTAATGAAGTCTCTGTGGTGGTCAGCTAAAGGCCTAAAATGTAAATATGTAATATAGAGGTCTGCAAGTTCTAGTATACTTATTACTCACATGAATGTTGCATGCACCCTTTGGGCACTGAAATGTAATATATGCACATCAAGGGGATTAATATACACAGCATATACTGCATGTTCATATTAAATATTCAGGTATGCAACATATGCATATCATGTACGGGTATATACTGTGTCTAACTAATTTTACAAATACATGCACCACCAGCCGCCAACATATATGGGCTACACATATGTATATTACCTATTGTATGCATGTTTGGGCATATATTGTATGTTTGGATCATGTGTATATGTACTGCATATGACAACATTTCCCTGGTATGGCAGCACATATGCTTATATACAAGACCTTCACCCCCACCCCATTTAATCGCAGGGCAGACCGTAATCGTAATAGCTGCAATACAGTCAACATTATAGAGGAAAATGTGAGCCAAGCCCCCTACTTATGTGGATAAATTGATAATTATACAGCCACTCTCCAGAGGCGAGAGCATTCTCTATGTAAATAAGTTATGCACCGTACTCGGAGCACTGTGGATCTGGCATTACTCTGCCACCAGTGCCCAGCGCTGAGAATCCATAACCCCCTCTGGCTCAGCAGTCAGCTGTAAAGTGGCCTGTGTGGTGACTGCAGCCAACCTATGGGGAAAGCTTGGCTATCCCACATCCTCAGATGATATCATTAACTGGGTTTTATCAGCCGGGCGATCTCAATTTCTGCAATTACTCTGTTTGTGCCTGTGACTATCTCATCTTTGCCGGTTGTCAGTGAGTTTAAATGCATGGGAGCCTCGTGTGCCCCATCCTCTCGCTCTGACAAGGCCACAGACTTCCCATCAGTGCTCTCGACCGACTCTTGCACTGCTCCACTGCAGTCGTGTTGTTTACGGTTGACCATTGATTTTGCTTTCGACTAAGGACAGGTTAATCTTTTTGCTGGTCTCCCACCGACAGCTTATGATTTCCTTTGGGCATGTCATCTTGTTTTCAATCAATTCTAGCTTGCCTTGTTCCTTGTGGTGGCCACCTCCCCCTTCCCATGTATTTGTACCGGCGCATCTCACCCGAAAAAACAGTGGTGACAAAATACTACATGTGAAGTTCAGAAGTGCCTCATCAAAACGTTTTTGTTCAAGCAGGGTAGCATTATGCCATTAGTAAAGGATTGGCTATGCTCCGGTAGGTTTGTCTGGGGAAAAAAAAAAAAGAAAAAAAAAAAACACAGCATGGATGAAGGTGTCAAACTGCTGCCTCTGCCAGGTTTTGTTTCACTCGCTTTTCCAGAGTGGCATTTAATACAGCTCATAGATCACTCTCATTAGTTCAGTATTGAACACCGCGTGCCAAATCGCTGACACCCCACCACTGAGGGGGAGAGTGAGGACAGACAAGAGGGCTATTAGCTGGATGTGGCAGGTTATGAAAGACAACTTGGTCAGTGTAACGGAGCCCGTCAGTTCTATTAAGGCTGGCTGGTTACACTCTCTCAGTCAGGCCTGCACCAGCTAAATTGAAAAGAGTCCATTTCACTTTTCTAAGTGAAGTTGATGTGGACACCATGGACAATTTGCCCTCTACAGTGCCCCGCTAAGGATGGAATTTTCCTCCTCCTATTTTTCCCAGTGATTTGAAAGGACCTGTCCAGCTGTATGACTGCTTTGACATGACATTCTTTTGAAGCCGTGGTGAGCCGCAGCCATGCTGGCATCTGTCATTATACACACGCCTGACCGCACATCTGCCCAAGGTTAAAGGACCAAATAGGTTATTTTTTTCCGTAATTCAGCTTGTAATTTCCTGTGTGTTTTTGAGCCGTGGTTTTTATGTCAGCTTTCTGCACAACAGCTTCATGCGGAGGGGAAAAAAAAAATGCAAAGAGAGGCATCTGCCAATTCCTGCTCATAAAACATCAAAAAAATTCTCTCAAGTAGATTAAGATTACAAAAAAAAAAAAAAAATGTTGAGCTGTGGGAAATGGGTTGTGCACATAGCTCTGGTTTGATGTAGGTTAAAGCAGCCCTGCAGCGAAGTGAAGAATATTCTGACAATGCCAAGGTACTGCTTAAGTAAACCTTGTGCATAATTTAGACTGCTTGTATATGAGAGTTGCCCAGAGTTATAAAGTAAAGCTATGGATGCTGCAGCTTCCCATCAGTGAGAAATGTGCAGGATTTCTGATGGTCCGCTTCTCTGTCTGCTGGCCTTTGGGATTTAACTGTCCTGGACTTGCTGGTTTGGAAAAGCAAAGAAAGCAGTTTCACTAGTTTAATTGGCAGCTTAGCTTTGCACTGAGCTGCCCTCAGTTATGTATCAAACAGTTATTTAGCCAAACGTAATTTCATGCTGTCGATGCAGTTTCATGTCTCTCTTCGACCTGCTCCGAAGTGCAGCATCATGATTTTAGCTTTCCGATGTTAACTCACCCAGACTGTCGTTTCTCTCATGGAGTCAAAACATGTACTTTGGCATGCAGACGTGGATGAAAGCTAATCTTTGCCTATTTTTCTGCATTTTTTTCTTTTTATTTTCGAGCCTCTGTTTCCCCTGATCGAGCTGTCTTTGTCTGTCATTCACAGATCTGAGAGTGAAGGCTCAAGAGGTGTCAGGTATGTGCTGCCTATTTTTTTCCCCCCTCTCTTCCTTTGTCATTGCTCTACCTGTAAACACAACCCCCTTTCACTGCGCATTTCTCCACGCCACTCTCAAGTCACGTCTCATCTAACAAAACCTCATCAGCTTTCCTGGATCCCATCTGGAGTTTAGTTGCCGTGCACCCTCACCTGTCAAGACCGACCCACCCAGGTGAAATTATTGTTTGCCTGCAGGAAAGCAGCAGGAAACGCAGCAGAGCTTACTGTGCTCTCTGTAGTGTCTCCTTCCCGCTTCTTAAGTTTGTCTGAAACTGTCCTAGATAGATTTTTCCTCCAGGACTGTCAACCAGGTAGTGGCATGTTGTTTTTCAGCCCAAATACACCAATTTTTGCTGTGTCATAGGTATATGGGTCCTTAAATACACCGTACTTTTTATGATCTGAGAGAAAAATTCAGTCTTAGGCAGTTCTGTGCGGAAACTCATAAAGACTTTAAGTTGTGCTTTACCACCGTATTCCTCTCATATGTCTGTCTACAAGTGTTTGTCAACTCCTTATTGGCTTCAAAACTGGCACACTGCAAGGCTGTCTAATGTTGGGTAGGAACAAGGAGACGCACATTCACATCACAAATTTCAAGAAACAGGGTCAGAGCTTGTGCGTGCGTGTGTGCATGGGAGCACAGACACCTATAGAAGTGACGGTGTTGGTAGTACTAGGGCAGGACTCGTGAGAAATAAGGGAGTGGTAAACTGCAGTTGAGAGTTCAGATAGATTGCAGTCTGTGTTGAGTGAATAGGTTTTGAGAGCCGGCTTCAATATTGAGGCAATATCTGATTCTGTGACGAGAGCAGGGAGCTTTTTCTTCCGTCGCTCTCCCTGTTTTCTGTCAAATGCGCAGCATGACGAGGAATCCTGCGTCCTGTGAGCGCAGAGCACAGGTGGGCTTGCAGGAAGCATGTAAATCAGTGATACATTGGTGCCCCTTACACCCGGCATTAACATGCGCCCGGTATCCCGATGATGTCTAGATCTGATGCAGCTGGATTCACTCCTGGCATTGAAATCCGATTCCTCTTTACCTTGTCAAAATGCAGATTGTCACATACTTGCAAATTCCTCACGCAATATTTATGTCCCATAAAATTGACAGTAAACACCGCATCATGCTCAGTCATAAAAAAAAATCCATTTTTGGATTTGCTGCTATCTGAGCCACCTGTTGCCTGTTTGATATGTGTGTCCCAGCCTCCTGGTTTGATCCACGTGCGAAAGCTTATTTGGGTAGCCTCTACGCCCAGTTTGAAGACCTGTTACATTTACACTTTGTTGTTAATGAGGCCAGATTCGATGATCAGATCTTAGAAACATCCTGGTTAGAGCATCTCGGTTACATTTAGAGCAAGGTTTGATGTGGCTGTGCTCTTTACGATTACAATCTGATCACCCAAGTAGTGATCAGATTGTAATCATTGCCAAACGGAAAGGAGGTTACTGAGGTAAAAGTAAAACTTTATAATCAGTGAGAGCAGATTCTCCACTGTCATTGCATTTTTCACCGCCCCCCAAAATGCTTAAAATCATGTGAACATTTATACAAGTGTAAAAAATATCCTTCTTGAACTCCAAGGTGATTCGGAGGGCCGACCCTGTGCCAAGCTATTAGCTGAGTGACTGGCGGCGGTGTTGTCGCAGAGTGCCTCGACCACCTTGTGTCACCAGGAGGTTGTGAGGTGCCCTGAGACAAAGTGAGATGTCAGAGAGGAGATGAATGGGGGCCCCGTCCCTTCAAGACACTGAACTTAGACCGTGCGGACACCTCATTCTTTTCAAGTCAATCACAAAGTGGAGAGCCTTTATCATAGTGATAGATGATCCAGCTGGACAGGGCAGTGGCAATATGTGGTCTCAGGTCAAATAGCAGATAGCACTGAGCCCGATAAATAAAAATAACCTTCATAAACCAAAAGCTAGGGTTGGACCAGGTTTATCAGTTTGCCAACATCTTGGGAGGATTTTGTTCTTTTACTTGTAAGCACATGTGGTACAGTTAGAGCGGATTCTAATGTGACATTTTATATATACATCAGCATTTTTCATTAATTATATTGTTATAATTTAATTTAATGTGCCACTGTTTGAGAGGCTTTTTCACTTGGACTAGAATAAAATCTTTGGGGACACTGAATATTTTTATTGTTGTCATTATTTTGCCATGAATGGTCAAATTACGAGAGATTGAAAACTTTGCAGCATCGGCCCAAAAATTACTTAATCACCTGTGACCTTAAGAAACACTGACATTGATTGAATCCTGTAGGAGTCAAGTGACTAATAAATCTTAATTATTAACAGCAAGGCGGCATAATGTACATTATTTACTTAATCACTTTGTAATTCTGATAGTACTTTTTTAGTTGTCTTGTTTTGTGTTTGCCATGAACTGCTGGAAGGATAATCTAAGTACTCATAGTGTTGTTGTTTTTTTTTCTCTTTTGTAAACATATTTTCATTACAGCTTCAAAAGGAATCAGTATCTCCCTCAACAGATAAAGACACATATATAGAAAACCCCCTGAAGGCAAAAATAAACACTAAACAGAACAGACAGAAACACCGATACATGTTTTTTGACATGTTAACCGCTAAGTGTTGTTTACAATAGAAGACAATAATACCTGACATTACCTCGGCATATTGAATAAGAGCATATGTTGTTTTAGGCAATAAACTGATCGCTCTCTTTTTTTTTTTTTTTCTGAAAAAAAAAAAAAGAGTAGGTCAAAGTCATTGGATCTTTAACTGTATTTTGATTATACATAATCAGATATAATGTGATAACTGCTCCTAGGGAGGGACTGAAGCTGAGGGTACCATTATGGTTTAAGTAATATACAATATGATATGTTATTGGAAAATGTGATGGTTTTAAGCAGCTGTTGTTTCGATGCCGAAGTAGATGAGGTTTTCAAAGCCTGACCGTAGCCATCAGCTTGCCTCGTTGCAATGGTCTGGCTCTGTTTGTCTTGATATTACACTCACACAGTGGAGACTGTGGGCCTTGTGGCAGAAGGCGTAATTCTTTGAAGTCGTAGGCACTGCAAAAGCGGAGCGAAAGATTTCATCAGCCTACAAAATGGGAAAGAATTACAAGATTTGAATTGTTGACAGAGTAAAGCCTCTCGCTCTTATCGGGTCAAGGATAAACTCTCGTGAGCTTATGCTTCGCACGGATATTGAATCTGTGTAACTGCACAGTGCTGTAACAGACATAACTGTATAGTGCTGTTCAAATGGCATTACCTCCACTCGAAAGCAACAGCCCCTCTTTACCGGCGGACACTGCGGGGAGAGGAGCTTATGCTAATCACCCACAGCTCCAGAGAGAAGACTGTTTGATTTACTATTCCACTTCAGATGTGTCTGACGCTGACCCCTTTTGTGGAAGATACTACGACTCGGTTTGTGTCGGCTGAGTCTTTCTTTCGAGCATCCGGACAACACCATCTCTGTCGTAGGAAGAGAAGTGCTCGGGGTTTTGATGAAATAGTCGGGCAGCATACTGATCACTCGGTAAAGGAGGAAAAAGACACCTTTTGAAAGTTACGGTGCTTTAGCAGAAACCCTTTTTTGGCCACTGGCCCCAGAAGTTAGTATAATACGAAATTCACCTGCTGCTTTCATTAGTTTACCTGCCAAATAGGTTTTAGTATAGAATGACACCTGGAAATGATGGTGCTGTGGGTGAGCTGCCAAAGTAGCTTGGAGGGGGTAGGCAAATTGATAAGCCACAGCTAAATATTTAGCAGCATGTGGCTGGTGGTAATATAATACCCTGTGTGTTGACCCTCTTGCCAAATCAGCAAATATGAAGAGGTGGAGGAGTGCTGGGTATGTTCACTGAAAAGTTAAATTTGATTTGCCTAATTTCATAAGCAAAACTAGTTTTCTTTTTGAGTTAAGCGTAGTTAGGACAGTGAGAACCAGATTTATATTGAAATAGTCATGGACCTTTCTGACTTTGTGCATAGCAACTGAGATATTGATTTTGCAAACTTTTCATGCCAAAATACAGACGGAAATCCAACCCGATTCGAACACAATTAAAGGTGTAATAGGTTCAGATTTTTACCGTCCCGTAGCACAAAATGATCATAATAAACGGTGTCTGCAGTGGATTGATGGCACTGTAGAACAATAATCATTGACGTTTCACCGAGTGCTGAGATTCTGGCTTTCAATTTCACTTTCCATCCTGTTTTGGAACAAAGTTTCTCCAGCAAGTGTTACTACAGTTCACTCCCACTGGTGATCTATTTCCTCTGCTTTTTCGCTGTGTTGGATCACTGCCCGAGCCAGCTTACTGATCTCCATCGTGAAAATGTTACTTTAGTATTTATGCCAAAAGAGACCTGTCGATGTTGCAATTTCTGATTTCTGGTTTCCAAATGAAGTTGATAAAAAGTCATAGATGACCCAGTTCCTCTTTGAAATGAAGTAGCAAGTGCTTCTGCTTGAATAAAATACTGGTATTCAGCACATCTGTGCAAGGCTGCTGATTTTTACGGTGTA
This sequence comes from Myripristis jacobus, assembly GCA_900302555.1. NCBI lineage: Eukaryota > Metazoa > Chordata > Actinopteri > Holocentriformes > Holocentridae > Myripristis > Myripristis jacobus. Next base: position 148,883 of record OMLB01019861.1, read on the forward strand.
AGACTTAGTTAAAACTACGCTGCAGCAGAACGAGCGTTTCCCTCTGCATGCGAAGCCCCTGGCCTGTGCAGGAGGCCTTTGTTGTGACATTACTCAAGAAGACAAATTGTTTTACATCATTTCTGTAATTCATGTAAATTAGGCAGTTCCTTATTCCTTCATTTTGCTGTTGACATCGAGCTCACTTTCTAGTTGCTTTCGCGTACAGTACGGTTCTCCCCAAAACTCCTGCTGCCTTTTCATGGCAATTTAATGAGCGCCTCAAGTGAGAAATTCTAATTTTGTTTGCCAGCTTTGTTGAGAAGGTATAGCGGCGATGCAATAATGGTTGTGAACTGTGAACATGACCTGCAGTGAGTCGGTTTTGTATTCTGAAACCTTCAATGATTTCAGATGCTGACATTTAGGAATGGCGTCGCATTCAAAGTTATCTAAGTTCTCTGTAATACCAATAAGATATGCCGGCGTTTCTGCTTTAACATGCTGCTTTCTAGTTGCTTTAGTCGCTGTCCATAAAGTGTTTTCCTTTTCTCCACAACAGACGATAACAGCCGTGAAATTCGAGCTACCCGGATTGTGTGATGGAGCTAATTTTTTTTTTTTTTTTTTTTTTGTGGCTGTGCCTTTTAACTCTTGACCTCCATCTTTGACTTGTACGTCCTGAGAGAGGAGGTGCATCGGCTGTTTGTAAATCCTGGTAAAACCTTTGCTGAAGCCAAGATACCGATACTTAAAGTCTCCAATAGCTGATATTTTGTGCCAGTATTTAGTGCTGATACTCAGCATGTTTAAATTAAACTCAAGGTGGAAAAGCCTTTGAAATAGTACTCTGGCCATCATGGGACACCAAACCTGTGAAATTGTTCAGCGTTAGCAGTTCTCTCCTACTCCCCATAGTAAGGGAAACTCTGGCATACAGTATACCGTTTAATGAAGGAACAAAACAAGATTTGTACACTAAAATTGGACAAACAGAATTGGACACAAAAATGAGAAAAAGAAAAGTCGTAAAAATAAAAAAGAAATCAGGCTTCACAGGCTTTTTACTGTATGTGACCAGGGAGGAACGTCCCTCATGATCTAAGACCTTTATCTAAGAGATATTGATGATTAATAAAAGCCATATATTGGTCTAACTCTGCTCAAGGGCACAACTCTCATGTGTCGGAGTGTTTGTTGTTCGCGCGTCACTGGTGTGTGTCAGTGTTTTTTTCCCATGAATCCGTGTGTGTCGTGTTCCCCTTCAGCTTCAGAGTCCCACAGGACAACTTTGGTGTCTGAAGCGTCTCATTCACCAGGCCGGCGGGGCTGTCAGTGGCTTTACCCTTAACCTCTCCTTCGTCTTTTGGCTGCTCGCTGTCACCTCGTCTCAGGGGTGAGAGCTGAACCAGGCATGCTGTCTGCTTTAACCCATCACCCCCCACTGGATTGATGTGTTGCAGTCACTGCTTTTTTTTTTCTTTCTTTTTTTTATATCATTCCAGCTGTAATGTCGCTCCACTGGAATAAATCTAGTGCTTTGGGTGCTGACGCTGCATTCTGTGAAAAGGGACATGCCAAGGTTAAGTGGGTTGCAGTGGCCACTGGCTGTATGCCTTCACATGTTATGCACCAAGAGACCCATGTAAGGAAATTTCCCCTGGCTATCAGAGAATAAACCGGGGTTAAGGCGCACTTTAACATGCTCCGCTTCCTTTCAGTTTGAATCATGGATTTTATTATGTCTCTCCACCACGGTACAGTCCATGCAGCGTGGAACATTATGTTGTTGGGATGGTGTCTGTGTGTCTGTCCATGTGTTGACACATGCATGGACGCAGTAAATCAAAAGATAATAAAAACTTAATACTTATACCACAGGTTCCCTCTTTTGAATAAAAAAATCTGTGCTGAGCACCTGCGGCATAAATTTGCATAGAAAAGGAGAAAAAAATGATTTTCTTGAAACTGCTCTACCTCCCTAATGTTGTAAGACACAGAGTTCATGTTAATACCGCCCCATGTGTTATGTGAGACCAAGTATGTTGCCATAGAAATATTTGCAAAACGAAACATTTGCTAATTAATGCACTAATTAGCTTAGTTAATGACTTCATCAGCGTAACCGGTTATGTTTAATATATAATGGTGATTATGCTGGGACATGCGGCAGCTCACAAGCCTCATGTTTTTATTTGGGGCTTTGGACTGAGCAGCGCCGCTCGCTGTTGTGTTGCGCAACATCCGACAGAAACAAAAGATGCGCTGCTTTTTGACCCAAAAAACGCTTGATAGAGGAAGCAGATGAATTAACATTTAAAGCTTTGCAGCTTACTATTTTGTTCAGCGGCCCCCTCCAGTATGTAGGCCTATCCTGCAGGAATTAAAGAGCTGGACAGGCCCACATTCCTGATATGCCTATGTGTTACAAGGCCTGTGTTTGTTTTTCCATTCCTTGATCTGCTCCTGGGGGATAAGGAGATGTAGGCCACGAACACACTGTGAAGTGGTTCATTCACCCTTTCAGAACAAAGCCTGTGGTGGCGGCGGCAGTGCACAGTGCAGTGATATGGCCCAATTGAAGACAAAGCCCATCCAGCTCCTCCCGCCTGGTCCCGACAACTAGGCAGCCCACGATGCACATCCCACAACTCGCCACTCGCAGGCGTGATGAAGTGCAATAATTATTCGTTAGGTGCACCATTTTTCAACCAGGCCTCATTACTTAGTGCGAGCTGGGCAGTGGGCACCATCAATAATTAAGTCTTTGTATTTACTACTGAAGCTTATAAATAACCTTCCCTCTAGACTCCGCTGATGTGCCGCTGATGGGAGAGATGAGATGGAAAGAATGAAAAACAAGGGGAGGGAGGGGCGCGCGCACGCGTGTGTGTGTGTATATGGCGTCAGCATTACAGCAAAGCCGATTTCGAAAGGCCTCATAGCGAAGCAGCAAAGGTTAATTGGATTCTGTCAACATGATCTCATTGGGCAATATTTAATTCTCTGCGATCACCACTTGTATGCTGTTGTTTAATTTTCCTCTTTTGAGAAAATGATCATTCAGCCCGCTGTCAGAGTCGGAGCGCGACAACTTTATGAAGCTATCAGCGCGCGCGGGTGCTGCTGCAGACTGGTCCTGCAAGAGCGCGGGTTTGCTGTTTTCTGTCAGATATCCAGCAGAGTGTTTATATTAAAAAAAAAAAAAGAGAAAGAAAAGATGTCCTCCTGGAAAAGAAAAACAAGACGTAATTCATGCATTAACATGGAAATTAATACCCTAAGCTATCAAATGTCAAAGTTCTTTTTGTTTGCTTTGTTTTGTTTTTATGAGAGCAGCCTTGGGTAAATGTTATGAGTAATACCATGAGCAATCTTTCCCCACTGAGTGCGGGACACAATGCAAGCCTGTCAAACCGAAAACTGCAAGATTCAGATTTTCGCTTTATATCAAACAAAACCGTTTAAACCTGCTTTTGAGAAGTAGTGCGCGCAGCAGGCGTTGTATTGTGTCAGTGGAGGAAGTACACGCTCCTCATCCATCAGGAGGAAGTGAAGAGGCGGACTGTCGTGTGCGTGAGATTTGTGTGCAGTCGAAAGAAGTTTACCCACAGTCTCTGGCTCACCGCTGTGTGCTGTACCGAGGCCCAAACGAACGCTCGCCCTGTTTTTGTTTATCTCTTTCTCGTCTGGAAGCGGATTTGGTTTGCACAGATGCCCTGATGGACGGTTGGCGTTGGTGTGCGAGGGCAGGGCTGCGTTGCCAGATGAACTGACCTTGTTGCACTGTGCTGATTAACAGAGAGCGCGTACTGTATTGTGTCCTCCTCCCCGCTGAAACCCCCGCCCCTCAGGAAAGCGACTGCAGATGATTGTTTTTGTGCACCGTGAGTGCTGCAGGACTGATAAATGGCCCTGAAAGTAAATAACTCTGTGTCAAAGTTTTAGGCGAGACACATTTGCTTTTGCACCGCTGCTGCTGACTCAGGCGCATTTTAGAGCCGGCGGTGGTGTTATGCATTTTCAACATGCGTGTTTCTGGGCTGTAACAGCAAAACACTGTGGTGACATTCAGGCGACACATCTTATTGCAGCAGACACTGACACAGCTGCACATTTGTTCACCTGTATCACAAACAAGCACGATACAGAGGCTTTATTACGATGTAAAATTTTAATCTGTGACATTTTTCCTATAAATGTCCATTTGCTACTATTCGTTGCTGATTGATGTTTTACCCTAGAGTTGCCCTACTCTTTCACATTTCCTGTTCTGAACTCTGGGTGTTTCCTTGGAAAAATCCTCTGCTGTCACAGGAAGGGATGCGTTTTATGTTTCTGTTTTTTTGGGGGGGAAAAAAAAAAGAACTGGGTAGGTAGCATGAGCAGCAACAGCCTCCTCCACCGACAGAACATTAAAAGAAAAAGTCACCGTCCAGTCCACTCTGTTTGACTGACAGGTGATCTCCAGTTAACGTTTTGAAAGATCACCATGTTTATCTTATTGAAATTCCTGAAATTGCAAAACATTGACTTTTATTATTACCATTCTGAAAGTAACATTTTTCAGATAACTGAATCTCATGATTATTGATTTTGTGTTGTGTGTGTTTGTGTGTGTGTGTGTGTGTGTGTGTGTCGTCATCATCATCATCATTACTATCATTCATGGTAGTGAAGATGTTTTTTACGGACTGCTGACTTTGGCAGTTCCTTCATAGCAAATGCAGCGTGTGTGTGTTGTGTGTGTGTGTGTGTGTTTGCATGTGCATTCATGTGTGTGTGTGTGTGTGTGTGTGTGTGTGTATTGACTCTGAGCAGCATGCGCTCCAGCACATGGTGCCAATATTAAGCTCAATTAGTCCTTGAAACCACTTTGGCAGCCTTTTTAACAGTTTTGAAGTTTGGGAGCAAGGGTGTTTAGAGATTGCCATTATGTAAGTAGAGAACCTGCACTCCAGTGATAACAGGAAGCTTATATGGGAGGCAGTGGGAAATCTCCATAGGACTTAACCCCCATGGTTTGAGAGATTATTACTGGCAGCTCCAGGTCATGACAGAGCACAACCCATTTGTCCTTGAGGAACATTTATCCATAAGGCCCACTGCTGCTAGATTTGCCTGTTAAATGTGGCCATCACATTGCAGTGCTTACTCTACAACGTTCGATATTTCTATTTTCATTTTACGAGACAGTAACTTGAAATTATTGATTTTTTTTTTGATTTTTTTTTTTTTTTTGCATGATTTGCCTCTATCTACTCGTCATTTAGAATTAGAGAATAATTTATAACCCAGCAAACATGTCGACATTGAATAGATGCTGATATGACGGTCTGTACCACAGTTGAAACCAAGGCCGATATATAAAATAAGTAAATAAACGTTTTCTCTGCCATGATCTGATGCTGCAGAAACTCGCTGGTGTGAGTTTATGTTGAACTCGGCCACCTTTTGCATCTCGCTGCCCATCAGTTTGGCACTTGGTCGACTCTGGAACTGATTGATTGCAGTGATGCGCTTTAATTTGGGAAATGTGGTATTCACCTGGGGTTTTTCAGCAGATGATTAAGTGTTAAGTGTTGTGGTGAACGCGGCCAAAAGTTCATTTGAGCCGAGACCCGTGTGGATTTCTTTTCGAGCCTCTTTCATTTCCTACAGTATAGACCAAATACGCGAGTGGCTGATGTATAGCCAAAGTGAAGGAATGAACGTGTTTTTAGGTCATTCTGAGATTTCACAGGGCAGCCGCAGAGAGGATGTTGTTAAGGAATGACAAACAGGGAATGAGGAGGAAACTGTTGTTGGTGTTTTAGCAAGTAGAGGACAACTTTGGCCTCTCTCCTCATCCCACAGAGATGGAGAGGAAGGCTTAACAAGAAGTTTAACTTTCATCTGGTGCCAAGCTTTTTCCTGGAGGTGTATCGAAGCCTCAGAAGGCGTGTAAATGCACCCTGTTGTCATTAACCCAGGCACACTGCGGCTGTATTAATTTAACTGGAGAGCTGTTTACTTTCTTTCAAAAGCGGCTTCCCTTGAAAATGTGTTCTTTAACATCTTAACTTCGGTTCAAACTAAACGGTGAGGTGACTGAAGTACAAATGTCAGAAAATAAGTTAAAGCCATGGTGATGATATGTCTGCTTTTAAAAAGACACATCTAGAGTTTCTGATGTGCAAATCTATATCAATCGCCCATAGTTTCGTAGTTAAGGTACAACAGCGCACACAGAGGAGCTGCTCAATATGCAGCACTCAAACCTCCACAGTCATTTCACTGTAATAAATTATATAGTGTTTTACATGCACATTAAGCAATGTTTCTCCTGCCCGGTAGCACAAAATCATTGTAATTTATTTGTGGGGGTGGATGGGATTGTTGATGACTGCCAATGACTCATCAAACCAGTCGGCACTCAATACTTAGCACTCTGCCAACTCACAACAATTCTCTAACTTGTAAAGCTGTAGACTCCATAATGTTTTATGTTGTCTTCCGGCTTTGATTTTCTGAGCACATAGCAGGTGAATTCAATGCTATTGGCAGCCAATGTGGAAGCCCCAAGATGCTGGGCTTTCCCACCTGCGCTTGAATGCAGCGTGATGGTTGAGGCCTCCTGCCAGCCACAGAAGGGAGCATGTCAGACGTGTTCACTGTGAGCGCAGGCGTCCCACAAGGCTGTGCTCTTTCCCCTGTGCTGTTCACCCTTTTAACTAATAAAGTTATGACCAACGGCAAATATTATGCACGTTATATTGTTATGTTATGTTGTAAGTATGTTGATTACATGGCCTTAGGTGGCCAGATCCTTTTGGTGAAGCTGCCTTTCTGGCCCACACTAAGACACTTCAAACTGTTGGAAATCAGTGTGGCTAATACAAAATAATTAATAACAAAACAAGAAACTTTATAGAATTAGTGTACAAAACTCTCATTTTATCTTTTCATTTTCCTGACAGATACAGTACCGCAGATCTAAGAATAGACTTCCCAGGATTGTGTTAATGCCAAGCAAAATAGTTGGCAAACCCCAAAAGGCCTTGACCCAACTTTTTGGTGAGGAGCATCCTGGCAGGTAGCTCCCATCCTCTCTTCAGGCTGTTTGAGCCTTTGAGCTCTGGGAGGCGCTATAGAGCTCCTCTGGCAAATAAAAATATACTGAAGAAGTCCTCTAACCCAGGTGCCATCAGGAGTCTTAGCTTTACGAAGCGACGGATGAAATTTAAGCAGCAGACACTGACAGGAGCTGCAAGACAAATTTCCACCCTGGTGCACAGTAAACATCTATTCTATTCTATTCTATTCTGTTCTGTTCTGTTCTATTCTGTTCAGTCCCAAATCCTATGATCCTTGGGCTTAAAGACTGTCTGTCCACCAATTGCATCCAAATCTGCTTGTAGCTTTTTGAGATATCTTATTAACAAATAAATAAACTTATGTATGAAGACATGACCATTTTTTTAAACTATCAGCAAAATGTAAGATGAATCCCCTCACAAAACAAATTTATAGCTATATTTTTTTATTGTGGTAACGTCTTAGAGGCTGAGTGGCCATTGCTGTTATTTTTGTGCCGTCTTTGGTTGTGCGACCAGTGCTGTCACCTTTTGTTTTGCTTGGTTTATCTGTTCCTACCATTGTTATTTTCCTATTTTTTTCCAGGGAGGAAAAATGGGGGGAAAAATGCTGTTGTGGCTCATAAAGTCCTCACTTCCTTTGTGCAGAAACACAGGAAACAAGGAGCTGAAAATATGAAATAATTAATGAGCTGGTTATTCTGTGGGCTGAGCCACTAATTGTGTTATATCAGTTAATATTACGTCGTAGCAAAAAAAAATCCCCAAAAATGTCACTGTCATGATTTATATATAATTTTAAGTAGTCCGTAAAAAAAAAAAAGGGAAAAAAAGCTAATCCTACATTATTCTACACTATCCCCATAAATTGACATAAAGGTAAAATTACTGGGACTTTTTGGCCAGAGCTTATGACCACAGCTTTCACACACGTTTCCCCTCTGGGAAAAAAAAAAAGAAAAAAAAAAAAAAAAATCATCCCCTAATCTAGACTAAACTGTAGGTTTTATTCCTCATATGCAATCTTGTCATGCTCTTATCTCCAGCTAATCAGAATGATCTCTTTTAAATCTCGTTTTTATATCCAGCTTTGCCAACCCTCTTGAAGTTAATACCCCCACAGCTGTCCACCTTGACGTTTTATGAGTTCATCCAGACTGTGTTAAGTGCTCCTTAATCCCCAGGTGACAAACGGTAAAGTCCTAGATAGACGCGAACATCTGGTCTTCAGTTTCGCTCTCGCATCGCCCCTCTCAGAGTCCTTCTGATAATTATTGGAGAATGCTCTGTCTCTGTCTGTGTGATTATTTGTTTGGAGGCTCGCGTCCCTATCACCGCCAGACGCTATTGTAGCTGCCACTAAGTTCACAGAGAAAATGACTCGGCAAGGACTTTCCATTTCCTGCACATCACACCTAAAGTTGCTTTGCAAGATTTTTCTTTATCTATTTCTTTATTTATTTCTTTATTTTTTCAAGGATTCTAGTGTAACTATCCCTGGCACGCGCCTGCTGACATCAGAGGACATGATGTTGCAGATGTAGGACTGGCCTCGGTGTTGTCAGCCAGCCACTCAGGGCAGCAGCAGAGAGCGGTCCAAGGTACTCTGGAGGCAGCATATTATCTAGCATACCAGTTGGCATCAGTCCTCACTGGGGAATAGTTCAATGACAAGTGGCTGCTTCTTCCATTACTCAGCTCGCTGCAGCAATTAGGCACCAAGAGGAAATGTATAGGCAGTTTATTTATGTCCAACGCTCCACTCACCCTCTCCGCCGCTCCCTGCTCTTACCATTACCCTGGTGTGGTGTGTGTGTGTGTGTGTGAAGTGTGCTCTCACTGTCCTGTGGGGTGTTGTCACGATCCTGCTTTGTAAACTAAGTTAATTTGTGTTGCGTTTGTTGGAAACTGAGTTTACAAAGTCCTTCAGCATAATCACTCCATCATTACAGAGTGCTTCATGATCATTACGGCGCATGATTGTCTTTTCAGATTGCATCTTTGCTGTTTGATTTCCATTTGAGGAAAATAATCAGTCCTCAGAGGCGGCTCAGTGGCTGCGCCGGCGGCAGAAAAGTTCAAATGTGTTGATTGGAACCTCAGTGGGCGGAGCCAAACAACACTAAGTCCACCTGCTTGACATGCATACCCACTGTGGCTCCAAACTGGACAGAGACACCAATAAAAGACACAAATAAAATTACTTATTTTTTCATTCATTATGGCCATTGCATTTATGATCTTGGATGGTCTACATAATCTAACCAGCTTACTCGGATATCTTCAAAATAGTTTGAACCTGTATGCTAATCTAAACTAACTATGTCATTTGAAATAGTTGGACTGTTCATAATATTCATAATATTAGCCGCCGTCTCTCTTACACTTTGTCACTGGATGTTTTATTCTTCAGTGGCAAAAATTGGAGATGTAACAATGCATCAATCTGGGTCGATATACCAATCTGACCATCGATGATCCAATATCATAGTTCCTAAGTGAAAATATCGACCCATTCCATCATTGTAGAGATACGCCTTTATTTTGAAATTCCCATGGTACGTCTGTGTCACCGTTTCCATCCAAGCACACCGCCCTCCTAAACATCCAAACAGTTCTAGTGCCAGGCAGATAATGGTAGCCGCAGCCAGCAGCCAAGAAAAAGACAATAAGTATATCTACTCCCCTCTTGGGAATAAATCAGCAGTGTGGAAATATTTTGGATTACAGAGAAAAGAAGGGTCAACTGACGAATCACTTGGCCTATGCAAACAATGCCGGAACGAGATAAAACACTCAGGAGACAAGTCAAAGCTGAGTCAAAGCTGGCTAAGCACCTAAAACAGAAGCACAGCATTGGAAAGTACCTCATTGTGAGCATAATGATATCGTCTCATATCAATTGTATTCCTCTGTATTGAATCGAATTGAAATCGTATCGTGTCTGACCTTGTGATATCGGTAAATATTGTATTATTGCCCAAAGAACTGATGCAATATGGTACACCCCCAGCAAAAAGAGTATTTAAAAATCGAAATGTAGACTGTAGTCATGCAAAAGACTTGATGTGTGTGTTGCTGAATGCCCATCACGACATGCACGACCTCACATAGACTTGATATGAAGTTGAGATTCTCAGGCAGGTATGACACACCTTTGTGGAGACCCATTTCAGCTCCCGATACGTATCCGATAGCATCACTTTATATGCACAGACAGTACTTTCATCTAAGTATAAAATTTGCTTCTGCCCATTGAAGTTCACCTCAACCAATGAGATTATTTCTGCCACCAGAGCCACTCTTCCCCTGAGAAATGTTTGTATAACTAAAGCTGTAATCTGCCTCCCCTCGCAGTGTTTCCCTTACCGTAGGCAGTGGTGGGTTGCTCAGCCATCACTAGAACAGGGCCGCCCGGCACCAAATCTGGCCATTTTTGTGCAGAATGTCATTGAATAATAATCAATAATTGGCAGGTTACTGTGTTTATAGACTATAAGTGTCAGACGCCAGATTCGCGTTCATGAGACAGCATCGTTCACGTGAGATTTAACATTTCAACGCGTACACCGAGCAGCGACGGAGCAGCCAATCTTTATGTGCAGCGTAGTTCTCAAAGTCGGCCAAAGTCAGAGTTTGTTAAAAAAGAATACTAAAGTTGCTTTAGCCTATACCTCCATGTGTGTGTGTGTGTGTGTGTGTGTGTGTGTGTGGACTGTTGAGCTGCGACACACACTTCGCTACAGAGGCTGGTTATGGTTTATGTTGTTGCGGTTGTTGTTCTGTTCAATTTAATGAACACAACTCTCTCTCATTCTCTCTCTCTCTCTCTCTTTCTGTCAGCAACGGCCGACTGTGCAGTGTGTGTGTGTGTGTGTGAGTGTGTGTTTGTGCCATATGTAATGATGCGTTTAGGCCGTGTGTAAAGGTGCTATTATCTCTAGACAGTGCTGTTTCCTTTCGGTATTGTATTAGTGGCGATGTTATGCTTTTTATCACTCTGCACCCAGTATTGACCGGTCAGCACCGCAGTCTGAGGTGCGGTGTCTCATCTCTCCTCTGCTCATTATCATCATTATCATCTCCCTGCTATGACCAAGTGTATAGTAAAAATGTAGAAAACCCCGAAGCTTGAAATAATGAATAGCACCGGTTGCAAAATGTAGAGGAATGAATTCTGTCAGTGTCTTAATTTGGTATGAACCTCACACCTCCCCAGTCAACGATGCTGTACCACCCACCACCAAAAAAAAAAAGTTTTAGGGGAAACACTGTCTTGTCTCATATGGTGCTTCCCTCCTCTCCATATCTGTTCTGTAAGCTGCTGCATCTTCTCACAGTCAGCCTGGCCCTGCACATTTTGATCGTATCTTGTTTCTGCTCTTTCCTCTCCTCTCCTCCTCCATTCCTCTCCTCCTCTGCTCCCTACCTGGCACTGAACTGTCTGTGCTGATTCAGCCTCTTGTGATAATGCACATATGAAAGTTCCCAGCCCTGATTTTGAAGGCATTAAAATGCCAGGGGCAGTGGATGGAAGTAATCTCTCTTTCTGCCGAATGCCACATTCAGCTCAGTGGGGGTTGGCGCGCCGATGGGCTTTGCTTCCCACCGAAACGCAAACACAAAACATGCATCATTGTCCATGCATCACTTTGTGCCTGAACTTATTTGAAAAATGTAAATCTTTATTCTCATCTTGAGCTCTTTCTTGGCAGCAAATTGTCGTCAAATGAACTGTGCACTGCTTCAATGTCCCTTTCTCTTTTTATGTTACAGGCGGCATGTTTCGTTGCCTGTAGAAGTCTCAGAGAGCCCTGTAAACCTTTTTGCCCCTCCATGTAGAAGAAGTTACCCCTGTCGCAAATGGAAGTCTGCATCCTTTGGGTAAATTGACGGGTTTTATTGGAGTCACCTTTTCATCATCAGCCCACAACTTACCAGCCCATTTTCACCAAACCTCCTCCATGAATGAAAAGGCATCCAAGTCTGTTTCATTACAACAGCGAGCAGTCTGTTTGCTGTGCTCTATCACTCTGTTTATCAGTCTGATAAAATACATCATTTTTGACCTTGCCATTCCCATACTGCTGTTGAGCATTTTTTCTCTTCCCTCGCTTTGCTTGTGAAGACTTCACCCCCTGCTGAGTTGAGGCAGGTAGGTGGCCTCCTCAGCCTCCAAATCCGCTCAGATAGAAAATGAACAACACCCGCTACCACCCCAGCCGTGAAGGAGTGGCACAGTAGGAGAGTGGACTACTTTCTGGGACAGAGCTGGCAGAACAGACCCCTGGGATGACACGACTCTTTCTTCCATCCCCTGTACCATTCAAAATTACTTGATGAAATGTGAAATAGTTGAAGGATATCTCCTCTCCAAAATATTGCGCTGAATAACAAACAGTGAGGAGACTGTAAGCGAGGCGCTGCGTGCATCGCTGCCGCCACACTCGAGATTATAGGGAGCAACTTGTTTGCATAAAGCATCTTTCTTTTGCGCGTACGTCGGTGCGCCGGCTGGCTCTCGGTGCCCTTCTCTGCTCTGTGGCTGCTTTTCCTTGGAGTTCATTACAGCTGCTCAGCAAGGCCCTGAGAGCTCCTCAGCAAATGAGGAGAGATGTGGAAAGATGAAAACCCTGAGAGCGCCTGAGCAGTGGGACATAGGCTTCAAAAGCTTCATGGCAATTTCAAAGGCTTTTTATTCTTAACGCTACGCTCACTGTATCTGTTGAGTATCCAGCGCTAAGCTCGAGAGCAGCTCAGGTTTGTGTGGGGAAAGGATACAAAAACTCACCCTAGGCTTCAGCCAGGGGAGGCTGGAGGTTGTTACACTCCTAATGAGTTGTATTGTTAGGCATGTTTATTGATTCTAATTAGCTCCGGAGATGATGAGAGTACAAGGACCGACTGGAAAACTCTTGTGAATACAGCGGGGTCTCGAGCTGTCCCAGTGTATTATTATTTGCCAAAGAACAGGCGTTGATGTGTACATGAAGAACAAGCACACATCAATGCCAGCTGCCAGGGGATTTGAGGTGTGAATGGAGTTTGGGAGCCTCCTGGGTCAAGCTGGTTTTTACAATAGGTTGATTGGATAATGAATGTAATTACGCTGCAGCCTTGAGAAGCTTGGAGTACACAGCACATTGATTCGAGGTAAATCACACTTTTCAGCAGTTTACCGCAAATACAGTGAGCGCTGCACCAAATCTCCACCTTAACAAGTCATTTAGTCTCATATTCAGTGGTGTAATGCCATTTTTTTCCCCAATGCAGCTTCACTTATTTCAGGATATATATATTTTTTTTATTCAGATGTTGAAACAAGGCAGAATAGGCTGTCTGCTCTCTAGTTTCAAGAAAATTTCACTTGATTAAAGGAATGTCTGGGGACAAGCTGAGTGGAAACAAGCTGGATTGGCAGATTGTTTCACTACATTTAAGAGGAAAAGAAGATTTTTAGCAGTGAATTTGAGTCTAAACTGCTTAAGGTCAGCATTTTTTTTTTGAAGTGGAATTTGTCTAGACCAATATTTTTTGGCAGATGCGGGGATCATCATCACACAACATGTGTCCGCTGCAGTTCAGAGTAACAGAAATCTGAATGGTTCTCATGCTGCTACGCAATTTAGACTTACATGAAATGTGAAGTTAATGTCTTTGATTGCGCTGAGAAAATCTTAATTGGATCGAAGTGGTAATTGTGTGTAAAAGTGTCTGTGCATTTCACATTTAGGCAAGAAAAATCCTGCCATGCTTAATTCAGTCCACGGACCGCCTGATGCAACAAAATATTAATTTGCCCGTGGCTGGTGTCGGTGTTATTTTATGCTGAGATGTATAGTGAGTAGCTGGTTTACTGAACCCGCAATACCCTTGACAAATGGCTGCGCTGCTTTGCCTCTGAAGTGGGATGGGAGTGGCAGCGTAGCTCATCAGCATGCAGGCTGTGTGGGGGGAAAGTTAGCCTCACACTAGTCAGTCAGCTGTGCCTTCACTTCATCTCGGCACGCTTTGATGTTGACTAGCTTACTGATGTATCCATCCCCCCAAATCGCAGCCCTACATCATTAAACTTGTCAGTGGCTTATGTTTCCATTCTGTACCCGCTTCTCCATCTCTGCCGCACTAACAGTTGTCGCTCCTGTATTAAAAAAGAACAACTTGTCATTACCGGCTCGGTCTGAGATTGTATTGAAGTAATCCACTATACGAAAGTGAGACTTGGGATTTAGTCGTCTGTGCACCCACGGTGCCTCATTATGAGGCCACTGTCTCCTTTCCCTCTTGCAGGAAGCCATTGTTTTGTTTGTAATTAAAATCCTGTTCGATTTTCTGCACAGCGCCACAGCTGAAAAAGTTGAGGATCTCTCTGCGCATCTGCGTGATTGTTTAGGAGTGTGACGCAGCATTCAGCACATTCAGTCGGACTGGATTTATAAATAACCACAATGCCTGCCATTGGAGCTCAGGGAATATTTATAGATTTCCATGAATACACTGCCCCAGTTACATTCATTTGAACACAAGCAAACGTCGGCAGAAATACATTCACTCTTATCGTTTGAGTGGGTGGCCTCCACTGAGTACATCTTTAGCACAGTTAAATGCTAATTACCTATTGTGCATTTTGTTTTCCACTGTATTTTTGGCCTACTCCATACCGCACTTTTTGAATTTTCAGCTGTAACGCTGTTTTCTGATGCTTACCGGACAAAGAGAGCGTCTGAGAATGAAAAATTTGAAAGTTATGACGTGGGTGTTTGGTGATTGCATACAGCATAATTAGTTCCAAAATACAAAATAATGCTCCTATAATACAGCTTTTCCCCTCACAAAGCACTCCTTATTCTATGAGTCCCCCTCGAATCGTGTGAGTGGGATTTTTTTGTAACTACGAACAGACAGTGAGTGTTTCAGCGCCGTGTTTTCCAATTTAAACTCTATTCTGTGTCAACTAATGAAAGGATACCCTTTTTTTCCCCAGCCAAGGGAGATGATAGTAGTGCAGGGTGGATCCTGGCATTCACGTCTTTTCCTGCCAAAAACTTGACAGTGAGCTAGGCTGGCTGTCAAGGCCCTGCTGCCCCGGTCAAGGCCACCCACTGGACTGAAGCAATGTGTCAGGGCTGACTTACGCCTCCCCCCTCCACACCACTGAGACTCGCTGGATCAGGACAGCGATTCCCTCGTAGTGCCCCTCTTTTTGTTTTGATTGATTGATTAATTTGCGACTGAGTTTCGCCGGAAATCATGCTAACATCATGTGCAAACAGACATTGCAGATGGGTAATGGATAATTGTTGTGCTGCAGCTGGATCATCATTATCTCAGCTCATTCTCACTAAAGAGGGGGAAAAAAAAGAAGGCTGTTTTCTTTTGTTTGTGCTCTTAAAGTAAGAGAAACTAACTAGCGCTCTTGATTTCCACTAATGAGTTTGTTTGTATTATCTCAATTATTGGCTGCTTGTCTGTTAATTTCCTCCCTCTCTCTCAATATCTTAGCTTCCTGCCTGTATCTGAGGTGGGTGATGTACGACGTACGGGGACTGAGCAGACTAGCGCTCTTTCCCCTGGGCTAAGCCGCCAATGATGGGAGGAAGGCGGTAGGAAGGGAGCACTAATTCATCACTGTTAAAGGCAGGGTAATAGGACGGAGCCAGTGGCTGGGCTATCACAAGCCTGCCGCCTCCGAAAGGCAGTTAATTAACTTTCCATCGGCTCTGAGAGGACGCATGAGTATGTGTGTGAGCTACACCAACAGCCCTGAATGCAGCCTCCAGAGCATGGATATGTGAGGTCCAATCCACAGTCCTGCTGGGAAGCTGAGCTAACCAGCAGGCACCATGCGGGGAGTTTCTGGAGGCCATATTGCTGCTCTGTCAGTTGGGAGTTGGATCCACACAGATGAACGCCTAGACTATTTACATAATGGTTCCTTGAGCTTCCCTCCGCGCCTACTTTCACAGCTCTAAATATTAAGTTTTACAGAGAATGGAAGCAATACATTTCTCTTTGTTTCACCACAGCCAAATCCCCAGGACTTTGTATCGAATTTTCAGCTCTCTGCACCCCATTGTTGTTTATTGCATTTGGATGTGTTCAGCTGTGAATATCAGCAGACTGGATATGCAGTGTGTGTCCTCATTCTGGGAGCGCTTGGATTTTGAGGCCTTGGTCTTTAAATTGCAACCTTCAGCTCCTCCAGTCATGCCGCCGTTTCATTTATTTTTATTTTTTTCTTTTTTAACAGATACGGCCATTACAAGGCCTTTACAAATATTCCACGCACCACTTTCTACTTTAAACTTCCACAGGCCAAGTCGCTTTATTTGGTAAGTCTATTTTGAACAAAAATCAAATGAAACACTAAACATCCGTGATGCTCACAAGGGATATTTGACATCTGCCAGATTCACAGACAAGCATGCACCGAAACCACCTGGGCTTGTGACATTGTTGTGGACTTGCCTCAAAGCCTTTGGAGGCAGTCTCCATCTGAGTGGAGACTAAAATCAAACCTGCAAGGCCAGTCTGAGTGCTCACCACCTGCAGTGCAAATGCTCTCTGATGAATATCTTTATAAATTTTAAGAACTGGATTATACAGTTTTGCAGAAGCACAGGCCACAGCGATAATCTATTCCTCCAATTTTGTCCCCCAGCAGGGCACTGCAGGGCCTGCACGGACAGAGACCACATCTGCACACATTTCATTACCTGATGAAGTCTCTAATGTTTACTTGCATTTGCAAGTAAATGCATCAAAAGTTTAACTAGGTAAAACTTTTTTTTTCTTTGACAGACTGTGTTGTGCTATTTTTATACACTGCACTCCTTTAAACCATAGGTCTAACTTAAATACATGAGATATTGGACTTTGGTAACACTTTACAATGAGTACAACAATTAATGTTAGTTAATGCCGTAATAAACATTAAGTAACAGGTAATGAACATTAAGTAACAGTTAACTAACCGTTAACTAATGTGTCTAAGAATCATTTACTAATGCTGTTCATGCTAAGGTATTGATTTATATGTTATTTAAGGGTTATTGTAGATGGGGGCTTACTTTAAATTATAAAGTAACTGTTCTAAGCCTTACCCTATTTTTTCTGGAAATGGTAGTTAAGCTAAGTCCTGCTCCTGTCATGCTTTACTTCCTATTCATTTCAGCAGATTTGTCCAATTTACTGTGCTGTGTAGTATTGCAATGAATCCTAATCAAAGACATATTGTTTGTAGGTCAGGGCTTAACACACTGCAGTGAACAGCTTATTTTTTGATAGCCACGGCTCTAACTTAACAAGCACACTCGATGGAGCCGTGAGTGAGTGGAAATATCAGGTATGAGCCTATTGAGTTTTGGTATTTGTTATTTCCCTGAGATGACCCTCCTGTCCCCGCAGATTTGTGCTGTATGGAGATGACAAACCTGAGCTCTCCCCACCGGGCAGAACTACCACAGTGAATCATCAGTCCTTTTCACTTAATCATTGTAATCATCTTTTCTGAGTTAAGCCCCACCAAGCAGCGCGCTCCTTTCTGCCTGACTCATCTGGCCTCCTCACCCTCTCTCTGATGAACAGAAGCGAATCGATTGTGAATTTGGCTTCCCCGGATAGTTTTTCTGCGCTCCTCTCGGGGATTCTCAGGGTTGAAATGGACTCTGTGGGCCAAGCTGGGCTCTGCTGAGAAATGTGAGGATGTCTGCAGAGAGCTGCACTGCTGGCTGGCAGTGACATTGATCCCCCCTGCCTTCCCTTCATTAGCACCGGCCAGATGACACAAAATAAAACCGCTCCACATCAAAAGAGCCGTGCGAAATCAAATACCAAGATGTGTCGCTTGCTGCAGTCCTGTAGCAAATGCTCGCCTGGTGTCACTGACACAATATGTTCACCACCAGTGCTGATACAGTTGTCCAGATTGAGTCATTTCTGGCAAAATGAAAACCTGAACATGAGTAAAATGCTTTCAAGCTGCATGACTTTTAATAATTAGCGTTCACCCTTGTTTTTGCATAGTAAAAGCATTAGTGCACTAGTAAAAGCAATTTCTCTGCCTCAGAAACATCAATTTATTCTCATCCATTTGGTAACAGATATTTGAATCCAGTCATCTAAGGCCATGGTGTTAAAACTAAAGAAGTTATTTATCATTACGTTCTTTTAACAAGCATAACTGGACTCATAGTTCAATGACTAAAAAAATACGTGTACAGAATGCTACTATTTTTCATGGACAATATTTGCAATAGGGAGGATTTGTCATCAAAATGAGCTCATTCTAATTCTTATAATTAATCTTTGCTTGTGCATTAAATGAGTTTTTCTTGGCGTTGGCTATTGAAGGCAGGTGCTCCCACACTTGTCTTAGTTGACTTCACTCAGCATCTCCAAAGTCCAGGATGTTCATTTCTCTGTCTTCCTGGGTACAGTTTGTAATTTGAGATTAGGGGCCAGCAGGGAGGGGGAGGCTGAAATGTAATCCCAGAGTATTCACTTACTCGGTTTCAGCACAGCTTTTTGGAACAGAGCAACATATTGGATTTTTCTCCAGGCACGGTATGTTATTTTCTGTGATGCTGAGGACAGCCAGAGAATGTCAGCGAGCCACTCCCAGCACACACACACACACACACAGACACACACACACACACACAAAACAGCGTGTAAAAGACATTTAAAATATCCAACAATTTTCCATGAGCCAAATCCCAGCTTGATTCGGATACACAGGGGCACACCTCTTCTCATCTCTCCTCTCTCCCTGTTCTTAAATTTCTGCATCTGGTTGTGCTGACATTGAACCTGCGAACAACATTGTTGGGCTGATTAAAAGTTCTGTTTTCCTTTGTAGCGACCATTAGCTGCATCCTGGCCAGCTCCTCCCTCAGGAAGGGCTGGCTAGAGATCAAGTGATCTTGAACTCAGCAGGGTGGCGAGCTGTGAAAGAGGCGAATGTGAATGTTGGGCTGTGATACAGCAGCCTCTGCCCTATTTAGTCAGCTAGTTAGAATATTTCTGCAGCTCTTGAAACTTGCAAAACTGTGCCTATTTTTAAAATAAAAAAGCATGAAAGTCACTGTCTTGTTTCCATTCTGCTCCTAGTTGTTACAGGGAAGAGGCGCCGTGGTGCCATCAACAGTGGCCAGTATTAATTTAAGATATCCATTAAAGGTGTGAAGTATACCATTATACAACCAGTAAATCATAACCAGATTAATATAGCAGCATTAGTACAACTGCTGTAAACAGACAATATTGTTTCTGAGAAGACTTGAACCCTATTAGCCTCTGCCTGTGGTGGGAAGTCTGTTTGACTGATTTATAGCAAAAAAACAAAAACAAAAACAAAACATTAACTTTATTTACTTTTCAAGTAATACACAACTTTATTGCAACAGTAAAAAACAGGATTCACAGAAAATGTGGTCTCAATTTTGGAAAATGCAACCTATGCCCTTTAAAGTTACCTACTGTGGTTTTTGACCAATAGCCCACGCCAGAGCAACTGCAGTTCCTACACTGTTAGTCTCTCAAGCCAGCCTCTCTCTTCCACAGTCTTCTAACGCGTCTGCAGCAAGTGAATATTCGAGGATTAAACAACGCTGTAGAGGCTGGAGACTGCAATGCTACTGTACAGCTAATCTGTGATGCAATGGACATAATGCCTACAAAACTAGTGAAACAGGCATCATTAGTTGTGAATGTAGTGTCAGTGTAGTGGCAATCTGCAGCTTGCTGGCATTGGCTAGGCTTTGAAAAGTGGTTTCCAGTAGGACTCGTTTTATGTGACTGCAACATGGACTCGGATGGGGGAAAGTGACGGGATATCTGCTTTCACTTCATATGCCAGGTTCAGGCATGACAATATTCAGACATGGGCTGGCAGAAGCATTTGCGAACTGTGTGAATCATGCATTTGTCTTGTGAAGCAAGCATTTTGGTTAATGTTAAGTCACATTCTTCCCGCACACCGTGTGTATGGGGACTCACACTGAGAGCTTAAAAATATTCTTAATTAAACAACTGTTAGTGCTGGTCGAGTGATTTGATTGAACAAGAGGCATTCCATGAGTGTTGATATACAGTATAATAGCTCTTGGACATTTTACTATTATGTATCACAAGTGTTCTATAATAACTCTTGATTACATTAATGGCCTCATCTACATTGTAGCAAACTTAGCACTGTGACAAGGTCAAGATGGACATATTTCCCCAGATAACATTTGAGTTAACTTATGGATGATCATCAGAATTGGACGAGGGGGAGGAAAGAAGCCTCGAGGCTTTGGTTGAACCTACGGGTGTGTTGATATTACATCGGCAGACCTGCTACACTGGCTAACCTGCAGTAATGTCTAGACCTACACAAAGCAGCACGCTAGCTTTCATTCAAAAACATGTGTTGTTAAGAACACCTCGGTCGCTTGAATTCTGGCGGAGATATTTGTGTT
This sequence comes from Myripristis jacobus, assembly GCA_900302555.1. Classification (NCBI taxonomy): domain Eukaryota; kingdom Metazoa; phylum Chordata; class Actinopteri; order Holocentriformes; family Holocentridae; genus Myripristis; species Myripristis jacobus. The sequence goes on from OMLB01019861.1 coordinate 169,401, forward strand.
GGCAGAGCTGAATAAATGACTAAAGAAATAAAGAAATAAATCTCAATCTGTTGTTGTTTGCTAGCATTACTTGATAAATAGCGTTGTTTGTAGACTTGTTGTCTAAAAGCAATATCACACTAGAGTCGTATACTGTTATACTGTATATCAGCACGACATTATCTTTGTCGCTATGACCAAATCACAGTGGTGCTGATATGCAGTGTAACAGCACCTTTCAAATATGGCTGGCTTTCTGCCAAATAAATTACCCTTCCTAACATTTTTCAGTTCGGCTTTAAATAAGTCATACAATTTTTTCATAATCTGTTTACCTGCAAAGCATAACACTACTTTGGCTGTCTTTGACATCCAGCCCTTTAATTTGAAGCGATAACCCAGAAACCACATTTAATCCCGCATAGTGGATGGAGATAGACCAAAAGTATAAACAAAAACAGTCATGTCACACAAAAAATGTGAATAGTATTATATTTCTTTTGATTTGCAGAATACAGAGTCGTCAGAGTGGGTTTCCTACACCTATACAGTTTAAATAAGCAGGAATTTCAGTCATTTTGTATTTATTTGTGGTTAAAATCCAAGGATTAAAAAGTCACACCAACTTTTTCTCCTGAATCTGAATCCGAGTTATTTTGCCCCAAAACAAATACAAATACAAATACAAATACAAATACACAATACAAATACAAATACAAATAGTGGTGCCTCCACACACCCCTAATAGATACCTTTTATAATGATGCCATCACAGTCCTGGAGCTGCCAGTGGCCGCTGTGCTGATCTAAAATGTCCACTTTAAATAGTTAATGTCTGACTATAGAGCTCTCCACAGCGAGCTGGAGTTTGAGGTGGAGTTCAGCGTTCAGGGCTCCAGATGTTCTGCACGCTGATATCGACGGGCCCACAGCCCTCAGCATGGGTCAAATTGCAGTTTGTGATAGTTTACATATATGTTTGAAGTTGGTGGTCTTGGCTGGAAAAGGAAGGGATTATCTACTCCTTTAATGGTATCTGAGAGGATCAGCAGTCCTTTGAATAAAATGCTTTTTTCTGCGTGCTTTTTTTGCGAGGCTCTGGGGACCCTGCTTTGTTTATTTGTCACAGGGGACAGCCCAAAAACTCTGCAACTAGATATTGATTGCCTTAATGGTGTTTTCAAGTGATTTCAGAGTATCTTTGTGTGTATGCGGGTGTGTGTGTGCGCGTGTGTGTGGCTCCTAACAAGGGAATAATATCTGCTCAAAGATACTCAATCTGATCACAAAGTCCACGGGGCATTTTAGTCTGTACAGTGCATTCACATCATTTGATTGAGAAAGTAGGTATGTTTCCTCTCTATAATCATGAGCCTGGGTCAAATGAAACCACCGGGCTGTGAAGGGAACGGCTGCCTCTTGTTATGATTGTGGGTTTTTTGACTTACGATTCTCAGCCAAGAAATAACTGAACTTTCCTCCCTGTTTGTGCAATTTAATTTGTCAAAATATACTACCTGTGACTATCATTATCACCATGCACGGTATCTTTTTGTTGTGTCATTAAGCTGCCTACAGATTTGCAGAGACATGCTCGAGGACACTGTTGAATGTAGTGGAACTGGCTTTACCACACTTAAAATCATTTGCCCACTTCTCATATTGTTTCTCAATATCTAGATTAGAGATTGGCCATTTCTCCATACATTAATCTTGGTATTCAGCTCAAGGCAGAGCATTGCTGTGTTTATTAGGCCTACACATTGTAAGCGAAATTGTAAACCCTCCTCCCAGCAGTGTTGGGTTTCCACGTCACATGGGCAGTATTCTAGTATCAGATCAACTTCTGGCGTGATGATAAAGCTTCGTCTGAAACTGGAACACAGTGATAAGAGTCTCACACACTTTTTTTTTTTTTTTGAAGCCCTTTTGATTCTCCATAGCATAACATTAGCACTTTGTGCACTTTTTTTGTCAACCCGCCCAGTTTTCCAAAGGAAGCTCCCAGTTCTGATGCCCCGCCTGATATTTTGGACTGAATTTCAAAATCTGCTCATTTACTGTGCTTTAAAAAATCTATGTATAAGGTCATTCATCGGTAAATTTTCCGGGGGAGGACCCCTGATCTCCTGCTTTGGATTTGAAAATCCCCCCAAGCTTCCACATGATTTAATTAAAGTGATAGTTTACCCATTTTGAGAAATTTTATATTATCTTACTTACCCTCTAAGTGATGCCATCTACTTCTCACTGAGAACAATAGAAAAGAACAATAGAGCAATACCCCCCCAACACACCCCACCCAAACACACACACACACACACACACATGCACAAACACACACAAAGTAGTGCTAAAATGAGTAAGGTATGAAGAATTAGAAATAAGTACATAAAAACTAAACAGCAGAAATGTGTTCCTTCTGTGCTGGATACTGGCTGAAAAAAACAAAACAAACAAAAACATTTATCTAAATCTTTAGCATGGTCATTGAAGTGACAGTGACATTTCTATCAGCTGAGTGTCCAAACGCTGCTCATCTGATGCGGCAATTGGTGTGAGGCGCCAGGGTTTGTTTGTGCGAATAAAAGCGTGAGTGAAACCCCGGGAGCAGCGAGAGGAAACAACAGGCACGGAGGTAAATCAGTGGGGATATGTTCATTAGCTGATCCTGGGTTAATGGTGTTGCTGATGGTGCTGTGCTTTCTGCCCCTTGTGACAGAAGGTCAGCCTGCACCTATTAAAGCGGTTCTGCTAGGCTAGTTCAGCGCCAGTAACACCTGGCGGGAGCTTGGCGATGTAGTTAAGCCACATCAATAGCAGTCCCTCTGATCGGCTCGGCTGCAACCGCAAGTACAGCGGACTCCGCTCCCCTCTCAGGTGTTCGCTGCCGTGGGCTTGATCGTATTTGGATTTGCCTGTTCTGCGTCAAAAGTAATTAGTGATGGACTGTTTATCAGAGGGAGGGACGGATGTGATAGTTCCAGAAACAGCGCGACTCCCTACCCCACCCTCGCTCACACCCCTCCTGCTGCTGGAAATGGTGGGGTTCAGCATGAGCCTCCTCTAATGACAAGGGCATGTGTTGCAGTGTGAAGGGCTGTTATTTTCTGACACTGGAGCAATTTAACACATCGCGGCGCTTTGTGAATTAAAGTAAAGCAGCCGATTCTTTTTTTCCTCCCTTTGAACACGATTGTGAATATGAAAGCTGACATTAGACCGGGCCGCTTCCAAAATGACCTTTTCCACAAGGTTGACTGACTTTCTCCACCTCTGTCTTTCGGCGAATTTTGGCTCTTCTGGGTATTGGAGCACTTCATACAAAGCCAAATACCCTTTGTACCGCTCCCTCTTACCCTCTTACCTTCTCTCTCTCTCTCTCTCTTTCTCTGGCTGGCTTGCAGTCGCTGATGTGAGGCCATTTCTGTCTCAACCTCTTGGATCCCTCCGTGTTTCCTAATGTCATGCCCTGCATAAAAAACAGAGGTGTAAAAAGGCATATTTGGCATCAGCACCATGACACTAATTACCGCTTACACCTTTATGGCTCTCTTGCTCATGGTGCAACCGCACACAAGATGATGAAGGAAGCAAAACCCTTGCCAACGCAAACCTGGGTCCCTTTTTTCCTCATTAAAACAAAAGTGATTAGCGGTAGCAGGGATTTACTGGTGACGTCGGACAATAGCAAATCTATTTCTCTGCATGTTATGTAACTTTCTGGACCTGGAAGAATGCCACTTGTCATCCGTCTCTCTCTCTCTCTCTCTCTCTCTCTCTCCCTCTCTCTCCCTCTCTCTCTCTTCCTCACTTTCTCTCACTCACCATGCGCGGTGCAGCCACCCAACTTTTTGGCTGCATGACCCACACTCCCGCACAAGATGAAGCCTCTCACACACTTAACATAGTGGGCACTTCACAGCATAGGAGAGGCAGGGCTAAAGGAGCATATCTTGGAGCAAACAGACTATCTCCGGTGGCCATGTGTGTTCGTGGCTGATGGAGGACAGCAGACAACTGGAGCCTGACTGGGAGGCAGCCAGCACATTCAGGAAGCGCTCATCAGCCAGGCATCGGCCACATGGAGCCCCACGCCTGACCGCGGTCCAGGCCACGGCACCTCAAGCAAAGGCCTTGGCACAGAGGACGCCATCGCCTGGTGCCAGGGCGAAAACACACGGTCAGAACACCACGGTGTCGGGAATTATCGTTCAGATATTAGCTTTTCTGATACTCTGCTATACGTTCCAGTGCACCGGCCCGGGCATAACTGAAAAGATTAAGGAGGCTTTATGATTTTAATTGCGTGATTCTGTGTGGAGCCACTGAACCCTGCATTCTATCAGCTTATTAAAACGACACTTTGTTCCCCAACAAAAGACGTGTGGGTATTTCTGAGGGAGGAGAGAATGAACAAGTATGCTTTATGTTTTGGCTGCAGGGCTAATATCTTTGTAATTGGTGTTAAGCAGCTGCTTGGGCTTTACATATTGATGTGTTTTCACTGCAGCAGTAGGCGCTCAACTCATCCTCTTGCATTCACAGGAGGCATTTTAAGGAGCGTTCAGCAGTGGCTCCGCGTGGTGCCTCCACCTCAGATCTCTGGGAAAGGGGTGTTGATCTCACTAAAATGTGCCTCGCTGTGCCCTCAGGGGGGAGAGAACGGGCTGCGCCGAGCTGTAATTGATAGATTGATGGTTCACCCCTCTGGTGCCTCAGGGAAAACAACACTCCCTGCACCCACTCATAAGCATACACAATCAGACGCACGCACACACACATACACACGTACACAATAAATGCTGAGATTTGTTGACCAGGATTTACTCACGTAATGTGCCATTAAATGGATTCACATTGGTATGCATTATATGTGAGCATTTCCTTGTAATCAGAGTGATTGTGTGTGCAAGTGCTTATTGATCCCGGCCTCCTGTCACTCTGGAGGTTAGTTGATGCCAAAGGGGGCTGTGGCCTAGCATGCCATCAGTCAGATTATCCAGTGCGGTTGTAATCAGCTAATGACCAGCAACATGTAACACCACTGTATACGTAATTCATACGCACTTCCCACACGCCTCACCCTGTGCTGTGCATCCCATCCTGAGATTGTCAAGAGCTTGTTAATTTAGCACCAAAGTGCATGGATAGACTGAGTGGTGGATAGACAGAACAGAAAAAAATACTGCAGCCTTTGGAAAAATGACAGGAATGGATATACTTGTTTACAAATAATACCAGCTGCCTTTAAGGCTGCATGAGTGCAAATATAGAGTTATATAGATAGTTGGACTTCTAAAACCTTAATGAGTAAAATAATCCTGCTTAGAGGCAGAAGAACATTTAATTGTGATATTGTGGCTGCCAGCCTTGATTTCCTGAGTCATTGCAAGTCATCACTGTGTGTATCATTAGACAGTACCGATGCTACTGTCACATGACAGCATCAGACCTCAAAATTTACACCCACCAAGGAGGTGAAATCTCTGGCAGGGGGGTATGTGATCACCCCCTGTCCCATCTGTCCTGTCCGTGCAACCGTCAGCAGGATAACTCAAGAAGTATTGGACAGAGTTGCATGAAACTTGGTGGTAGGGCTGGTCATGGGTGAAAGAAGAAGTGATTGCCTTCTCAGGCCAGTCAGTTTCAGTGGTGTGTGGCAGTGAGTGGGGCTTAGCCCAGCCAGGGCCATAGTTTCCCATTTGAGAAAAACTCCTGTGTTGAAAATTCACCGTTTCCATCAGAGTGCAGCGATACATATCTATTATTTAAATGTGCTGGTGAACAACCAGGTCTTGAGTAAAGGTCAAGGTAACATCTTCCTCCAAATCAAAGGTCACACTGGAAGCTGGGGGCCGCAGTGTCATATGTCAAGCCATGAATGAGCAGCTCCACTTCCTCTCCACAAAGAGCCGGCGCTGTGAATTGTTCTGCTTCAGCACAACAACTGTAACGGCAAAATGTGTAGCTCACGTACTCGTGTCTCCACCCACAGTGTATATACACTTGGCATCAGAAGTGCAGCATGGTAATGAGGCTGTGGAGCACAACAAGGCCACAATAAATAGATTGGGTAATAAATGTTTCTCATGTGGTTTTTATTCTGCCGCACAAACTTCTCACGCATTTCATCTGTCTCTTTAAACTGATTCAATTTCCTCCATCCTCTATTTAACTGATTTTCCATCTGCTCCTTGATATAATAATGGTGTCAGTTCAAATCTAAGTGATATGTCCCAGCAAAGAGAAGAATTAGATACGAAGATGCATGTTTTTTTAAAATGATTGTTATTATTTAATAATTGCCTCTATTTGGGGATACTCAGACCTAAATTTGCATCATGGCACAAGATGTAAGTTTGCTTTTTATTTCCAGGAAAGGAAATGCACAGAAGTATGACTTTCATTTTTGCAGTATCTCGTCTCTCCGCACTTTCTCAAATGGGAAAACAAAGTGGAAGACATTAAATAACCTTTGTTCTTTAAAAAGGTATTGTTCCTCACAGCAGAAAGGTTTGTATCCCATTCAGAGTGCTCTTCTCCGATCTTCTCTCACTTCCTTTTTTATGCCAAGACATTGCATTGAATGCATCAAGCAAGGTGAGGATTAGGGTGATTTAAAACCCCATCACCTGGCCTTTTGGGATATTTGATCAGTTGTAGCCATGGCTACAGAGGAGAATTGTTTAAGGGAGTTTGAGTGCTCAAGGATGGAGCTGCAAAACAAAGTCTGGCAAAAACACAAAGATAATGATTGAAGTCCTTCAATAAAACAGCACAAAACGAAAGAAAAAAAAAAATCCTGCATGGTTGAGTGAAATTGAAAAGCACAACCGAGATGGCGGCTTTCAAGCAAAACAGCATGTAAAAACCAAAAAGCGTGGTTTATTTGTCCCTTTCTTGCTTACATGCCACCATAAAAACCGGAGGTCAACCTAGAGCCTGAGGTGCTGTGGTTGCTCTGCGACTTTCAGTAAGCCTCTGTCTGCTGTCCACTTCGAAAAAAATGGATATTCATGACCGTTTCACATTTATGTCTAGAGCTAGATAATAGTCAAATTAAGTTTTACACTCTGTCCACAACTGGAGTTCTTTGTAGGCTGTTCCTCTTTGTATTCACATCATTTCCTCCTTTGCTTCCTCTTGTTTTGACAAATCTCCTCCACCATCATTCAGGTACTATTCTTCTTTCCCCTTTAGTCGCAGCCCAGCCATGTGTACTCATCCTATTGACTTTGTATGCAAATTGAATCCAGGTCCAGTGAATGAGAAGTTACGTTCTTATGGGGTGATGAGTGCATTGCCAACAAATGCAGTGCAAGGTTGAAGTGGGACCACATTTAGAAACTGGTGGGGGGTGTCACTCGTGAGGTTATCGAGTTCAGTTCAGTCAGGAAAGTCTTGCCGGCGGCTTGAACGCTGGTTTGCCCGAGCCGCATGTTCACTTATCACTTAAACTCTTCACAAACAAGGCAATCTATTTAAACTGAGGAGGGAAGTTATCAGGTCCGCCCTGCTGCTGTGCTGCTGCTGCTGCTGCTGAAAGTGCTGCGGCGTGCTATGCATATCTGCCTTATTTTGTTTCCCCGCCACCACGCTGGCTGCCAAGTGCCCTGCTTTAATGTACTGTACGGGGGGATGTAGTGAGCTCCCTGCACGGTAGATTTATAGTGCATTGTGTCACTTTGTGCAGAGAGTGCATAAAGCAGATCCATTTGTTGTCAGTACTTAAAAATTGGATTGTTATTTCACTCTAATTCAATATCCATCTAAGCCAAATACAGGAGTTGTCCTGTCTTGGATTTCCACTTATCCTCAAGTCTAAGAGGGTGAAGGCCGGTGTTAAAAATTTTGCCAGACACGGCAATAGTAAATTGTAAGGGAGGTTTGTGATGTGCCAGGCTGGGATCGACCTTTTTCTTCAAATGGACAAAAGAAGCACAAAGCGTCCAGTGGACAGAAATGCCAGGGCTGCGAGGCTGAGGAGGTCAGGGTGTATGTGTGTATTTTCTGTAGACATATATATATAGATAGATAGATAGATATGTGTGTGTGTGTGTATGTGTCTGCGTGCGCGTGCGACAGTATTATCATCATCTTGGCACACTGTCAAAAAAGGCTTGTACATCTCGGCCTCTAGACATAAAAAAGCACACACACACACAGTCGGTGGCTCTCCTACAAGCTGCTGCGGGGAAAGGTAAAGCGTGTGTTTGCGCATGCAAGTGTGTGCATGTGCAAGTGTAAAAATAAGAGAAAGGTACAAGATCCATCTTCATCATTCAACTTTTTGCAGGTATTGGACCTATGGGAGGCTTGTGTAAAAATACATCTGAGCGCCGTGACAAGCCGCTGTGCTCCAAAGCCTGTTAGCACAGACCGGGCTGCTGCATCCAGCGCCTCACACAGCCGTGAATATTAAGGCCGGGTGCTGCCATACAATACATATGACAGTATCATAAGGTGGAAGTCACAAATTACAGTTACTCTTGGTGATATTTTGAGTATTTTCTGTAAACATTGTTTGTACTTTTTTTGCATTTTGGCTGAATTATTGAACTTTGGTACATTTTAAATCACATCCATTTGAAAGTGCAGGTTTTTATATATATCAATGAACAGGCCAAATACAGGAGCCATTTGCAGTGAATGGTCAGTCAGCAAAGAGGAGAAGTGTAATTTGTATTCATTTTACTTATTTATTATATTTTTTTGTAGTTTAAAAAAAAAATCTAGTTTGTCCTCTACTTAAATAAAAGTTCAACAAGGTAGATATACTTCCCCCTGAGTAGGAACTTGGTACTTTTGGAACTTTTTCCACCTCTGACCATACCAGTGCAGTCATTTCTTACAGATATAAACAGCTCGACTTGAGATATAAGGTTCCTTTTTTTATGATTTTTAGCCATTTAACCCAGAAAATAGAGATATTTTCAAGTTAGTCCCTCAGTCAAAATGGGTTACACACTGTGCTGATTGCTAAGTTATTAACCATCTGCTGTTATGTCTCAGAAAAACATTTGCAGTCAGATGTATCTCAGTGTATTTGTTATTACCTTTTCAGCAGCGCTAGTGATTACAGTGAATAGAAAGCTTGGAACAACAAGCAAATGTCAGGTTGGTATCATCATCCAGGTCGAATATCCATGGTATACATGATGAGAAAGACTCCAGGCTGCACAGCTGTTGATTAAACCTGCAGAAATAGAAAAAGAAAAAAAAAAAACATCTTAATGATTGGGCATAGTTTTGCACCAAAAACAGAAATGTAGTGTGGGAAAAAGGAATTCACATTTACAGCTGAGGCAGGAATTGAAGGCTGTGTATTTTTTTCAGTTTATGTTCTCGTTTGCCAGGGGATTTCTCTCATTGTGAGTCAGCAGTTAAAATAAATCTATGGGAATATTTCTGTTTGCCAGAGCAACTGTCAACAGGAGAAGGTTTAGCCAAAATGATTTTGTGTTTGGTTCACTCCAAGCAGCGCTCTGACATCTGTAGTAAAGCTCTGGACTGAGAAGAGAAAAACTGCTCCCTACGTTCTGCATTCATTAGCCCACTTCCGAATCGCTTGTTTTGAACTACAGTAACCAAAATGTTATGCATGTGACCTCTTTTTGCTTGAGTAAAGATTCATCCTCTGTGGAATGAGCCACGATTTTTTTTTTTATTTTTTTTTTTTTTTTTTTAATACAGATTGTCTTTTTTTAATCAGAAAAATCCATCCTGTCTCCCTCCTCAGCTCTCTGTGTTACGTGATCATGCTGTGATCACAGAGATGTTTTAAAGGCACTAAAGACATGAGTTTTGCACTCGTGGTTTATAGCTGCAGGTAGTGTTGACGACATAGAAACTGGGGCTTTTTCTCCTGTTTCACTCATCTCATTTATAGGCAAAGTGCTTACTGTACGTTCATAAATTCATTTCAGAAAAAAAATCTCTAACCTCATGTTTGTGGAATGAAGGCAGAAAGATGGGGAGTAGCATACATACTTACGAACGTACATCATTGTTGCATGGTAAATACTATACGTAATGCCCCTTAGGCTGACTTCCATTTAATGTAATAATCCATGACATTAGCATATAAATAAATATTTGTTTACTGCTCTTTATAGCAGATTGATATATCAAAACAGTGATTCAACCCAGTTCGTTTACATTTACATTTGCTATTGTCAGCAAAGTCTTTCATGGGGAAAATCCTCCGGTGCAAGTGTTTAACGTTTCGGTTTGCTTGGAATAAATAGGAGAACTGGGTAGTTAGCATGAGCAGGGATGGCTGCCATGGCTGAACAAAGAAAATATCAATTCAAAGTCCATCAACCGACAGAAAAACAAAAACACAGAAAGCAAAAGACTAAAAGGCTAAAATAACTGACATAATACATAATAATATACTTTAAAGGCTCATGAATTAGTATGAATGGCTCAGTGACAGCCTCTAGGTGTGTGTGCTGGTGTTTGTGCTACTCTAGATGCACCCTTGCAGGTGGATTCATGTCTTGCAGTGGCAAGTGGACTGGATCGCCGGTGGTGCAAGCGCTGATACTGGTATTTTTAGCATATTGTAGTGTCACATCTTGTTTACCATGCTTCAGGGGTCTGTCTGAGTAGGGCTTGTGCATGGGTGAAGTCAGCTCCATCAGTGGATCACATCAAGGAAGAAGACAATGTGGGCCTTTGTTCCCCCACATCGGCCCTCTGTGTCTTCCGGAGCGCCGTCCGAGGCCGGATTGATGGTTTGACTGGTTTACCAACCGAGCGATGATGATTCCCATTCCTCACCAATGCTCCGCATCTGCCAGAGGAGGAGGGAGAGTGAAGGCCAAATTGGATTAGGCCCTGCCTAGATTAAGTTGTTCTTGCTGTTGACCTCGGGAATTGTTCAATTGTTATTCAATTTGAAGCCCTACAATCATCTCAGCCGATCCCTCTAAACATGGGTACACACACATTGCTTGTCTGCTGTGTCACACCAGTAATGGATGTCTCTCTCTCCTGCAAAGCCGGCTTCCATCGAGAATATCGTTCCCCCCTTAATCCGAATGTCTGATAAGGTTGTTTTCATTGTGCAGAATCTTTAATAATCAAATCTCATTGCGGCTGCAAATGTCAAGGCGTCAAGACATCAAAGGAGCGCCGAGGTGCTGATGTGGAGTGGGATCAGCACTATATCGCTGTCGACCCCCGCTGTCAAAATGAGAAGGAAATATTCACATTTCCCCCCCTGCAGGTTCAGAGCCGCCATTCTTTTGACCCAGGTTATTGCTCTTCTCTTTGTTCATTTGCCTGCGACAGCTCCCTGTCACAATTTGTGTGCAGTGGAATGGGAGATAATTAACTGTAATGATAATGGCCGCCATTTGCTATTTCGATTAGGGTCATTTTAATCATCATTACATTGTTGTCTGGCTGTGACATGACATTAATAGGATGTGGGGTTGGTGTGTACATAGCGAGGGTGACGGCGGTGGCTCGACAGGCCGAGAGGAGCAGCCTCCTGCTCTGCCTGACGAAGACAGGGAGGGGAGCGTCACGAAGACGCCACAGCCGCTGCTCCTAACTATCAAAGGCCATTTTTGATTAACTGCGATTGAAGTAACATCAGACTTGGCACCGTTTTTTGTTTTTTTTTTTTCTTCAAGAAATGCATGAAAAATTGAGAGTCGGGTGGAAAATCATTCAGTCAAAAAGTGAGCGGTGAGGTTTGCGAGCGCCTCACTTTTTGAGTTTGAGACTTCTGGCACCGTTCACAGCACTTGATGTTCACAAGATGTGCGCACAGCTGTGTGCAGATCGTGTTGAGTGTTGGGCTTTGTAATGAGACACTGTATGAGACCCTCTATTATTAGCTTACAGTTACACATGGCAAAATGAGTTCCTTAACAGTCCCTCCTGCATTAATTTTTCAGAACTGGAAGAAATGCACTTGTAGGAGTATAAAATCGTGCCCCTGTGCTGTATGTTGTCTCATATTAAAATATTTAAAGATCATATTTAGATGTGTGCTTGATACGTCAGATAGAATAATATACAAAACAGATATAGGCCTGTATGCCATGTGTGTGCACAGCCTTTTGAATCATATCAACCCCGGTCTCAGCACTGTGACTCCATGTGATTGCATTGTTGTGTCAGGCAGTAAATCTGGCACGTCCTCCCCCCTGCTGGCTGAAACCTGCACTTGGTGTGCAATGCTGAATGCATGTGCTCACCAGGGCTTCTGTTGTAATGCACGACACAAGCTGTAAAATATTACTATCCCAGCTATAAATAGGTCAAAGAGGGGATGATCTCTCTGTGGCAGAAGACAGTGTGTCATTTTCCCCGGGTAAGCGAGTGTGTAATGGGGGGAAAACCCGGCAGCACACACACAAAAACCCCTCCCCACTTCCTTTCATGTGGAGGAAACTGGGCACAGAGAGATATATTGGCTAAGATAAATCCCAGAGATACACCCGTCACATTTTACATTGTATAATAATTTCCACGTTGTAACCTCAATGAGAAGTGAGACGTTTAGCGCAGTACGCTTTGGTTTCAGGTAGCCTTTATTTTTAATCTTATTAGGAAGTGTAACCCATCATCCTGTCATGTGTTACTGCTCTTGTTGATGCAGTGTCCCCCTACT
>OMLB01019863.1:12424-23993 GCA_900302555.1 Myripristis jacobus
GGGTGGGGTGTGTGTGTGTGTGTGTGTGTGTGTGTGTGTGTGTGTGTACATACCTTTTGGTTGTACACCCATGTCAACGGTCACCAGCCAGGGTTTGTGCCATGTGCTACCTATTAGCATGCAGCTGTTATTGCTACTTTGGAGGGAGTTTTTACAAGGCATTAGCCCCGGCCCTGTTACGGGTTGTTAGGCACGGCCGTACAGGAGGATGTGGCGGTGGGGGCGACGTCAGATTTGAGGAAGTGCCAGGCAGCCATCGATGAGAGGACACTCACGGGTCAGGATATTAGGCTTGATGGATAGGGATCAGAGGAAACGGCAAATGTCAGGTCAGTGGAGAAAAGGTTGAGGTGTGCATGACAGGCGAGTGTTTGTGTGTGTGCATGCGCATGTAGGTGTGTGAGACTGAAAGACAGACCGCAGGAAAAATTTGATTATGCTTGTTGTTCTTTTGTAGATTAGATTTTTCCATTGTTTTCATTTTTATATTTTTACAAATATGTTCTAGTTTGAAAAGCGCTGATTGTTTATAGGGTTACCACAGGTCACGGATTTTTTTTTTTAAAGTCAGACAGGGAACAAAGGGGAATTTAATAAATTCTTGGGAGAGGCTATGGAATATCATGGAATTTTTTTAGCCTCAATTTAAATATTCAGCAATGAGTTGTTCCCTAGACCTAGTATTTGTTTTCCATTGTGTTCATGTTTTGTTCACTTCATGTTCACTACACTTCGCAAAACTGAATAATTTTACCAAGACCTCACACCTTTTTTTGTTCAAACCATAAAAACTCATGTTACATTTATGCACTATAGAAGATGAAAACTCAACATTTTAGTCATGGAAAGCCATGGAAAAATCAGGGAATTTGACTCTCTTTGTCTTTATTTGTATTTGTGCTTTTTCTTTGTAATTTTACCTTTTTTCCTGTTGCTGCAACATCCCAGTTTCCTCACATAGATCATTTAAGTAAGTTTAATCAGATCTAATCTTATTGTGTGTGCATGCATATGTGCATGTACAGGTATCCCTCTGAAAAAATAAATTCCAGATCTCATTTGAGGGTCTAAGGATTTTAACGTAAGGGACTGTTTAAAAGCTTAGCGGTAGTGAAAAACTGCAGTTCTGCGTCTTGGGCACAAGGCCTACACGGGTGTCCTACCCTGCTGAGAGCGTGATCGACACCTGGTCGACCCACATGTTGTCGCAAACCAGATCAGGTGCTGTGACTGACAGCAAAACACCATTACGAGGGCCACAACACCACATGTGTCCAACCTCAGTCTCAAAACCCCTTCCGTCCTCTCTGGGATCACTGTCGCGGCACGGGCTGGCTTTCACGGACGCTGTTTTCGGAAAACTCCGGGAATTTGATACAAAGCCACATTAAAAATGTTTTTCTCATGCCCTCGTAGGAAGAAAAAGCAAAGCAGAGGACGTCAAACAAAAACAGAAAAAGAGATGGTGGCCGCAAAATCAGGAACGTTCCTCTCTAAATATTTGCACTGTAATATTTTATTCAGCTCTATATGGAACACAATCTGATGTACGCTGTGCTCCTTCATTTATTGGCTGGGAGCGTAGCAAATTTGTGTGTGCAAATGTGGTGCTGAGAGACTTAGATTGGAACATTATTGATCTCATCACAACATAGAAACTCTGTGCAACTGCGAACTCTCAATCCATGTCTTGACACAGCGCTATAAACAAAATTTATATTATATGTTATATAGAGCACGACTTTGGGATCCCATTCCAGTCCAGTTTACTTTTATCGTCCTCATCTGCAAACAGTTTTGGTTTCCAGCGTTCCAAGAGATACTGCGATGCCATAAAAAGACAGCATCCACAGACATACAATACAACACAGCGTATATTTATTTTCTGTGCAGATGAAACCCAGTTGCACACTGCAAGCCTAGTCTGAGAGAAAAGTCAGCAGATGCTGGGAGGAAACGCAAAGGGAAAGTCATGGAAGATAAGCATAAAGCAGAGCAAACAAGAAGAGGAGAGGGAGGATTAATGAGATTAAAAAGGGAGAAAGTAAAGTTTTGATAGAAAAAAAGAAGAAATTGAGGGAGGGGAAAAGAGACAAATGCAGAGAAGTGTGTGTATTGTTGAGCAACTTTGAGTTGGATTATTAAGTCATTTTGGCTGATGCTCACTTCAGTAGGCAGGTTTAGGGTTGGGATTTGGGTTTAGGGTTATTATATTATTGTGTTGTGTTAATGTACTCAGTGAGGGTCTTGACTAGTATAGTAAGACTGTATGTGAGAGGGTGTGTGTGTGTGTATGTGTGTGTGTGTGTGTGTGTGCGTGCACGCACACCGGTCAGCTTGTCTTCCAGTGGATCCCATCCACAGAGCCTCAGTTGGTCTCCTGCTCTCTCATCTGCTCCCAGTTAGCAACATCTTGAATGCTGTACTGCAGCGTGCTCCCATGTCATAAAACACACTGCTCCTCTTCTCCTCCTCATCTCTCTCACTCTCTCTCTCTCTCTCTCGCTCTCTCTCTCTTTCTCTCCTCCTCCTCTCTCCCCCTCTCCTTTGTCTGGCCTGCGGGGTGGAAGATGTTATTCTCACTTTTCGCTCCTCCTCAACTAAGGAAAGAGCAGCACGCGTCCAGCTGCATCTTGGTCCGGACATGGAGTCGTTAAATAGTTTGAAAAATGAACGTCTCAATGGCATCATTCTTGTCTGCGTCCCGTCTCTTTTTATGTCTGCTCGTGAACGTGTGAAATATCTGAGGCGACTGAGAACTTCATTACTTTGACTCTGCCGCCGAATGGCACAGAACATCGCTTCTCCCCTCGTGAGACCCCGAGTGTTCACCAACACCCCTTGGAAACTATTGCCGTTGCAAACAGCAGCCAAGATTGCCCCCCCCCAACCTGCACTCCACCCCTCCAACCATAATCCCTTGTGAGTGATGGTCCAGGGCGGGTGCTGGTTGCCTTTAATCAGAGAGATGTATGGAGGGAGAGTATGGGCCTAATGACAATTAACACATGTAGCTAGAAGAACTGGCCCTGAACACGTTCGAATCCATCACACAGCGCTTGAAGCAGACACCCCAATTCATAACCATCCTCCCTGCAGTGTCTGCCTTTTCTCTGTCCAGCTCAAAGGAAGAGAATGACAGATTGAACTCATAATAGCATGCATTGCACTGCTTTATATCGCTAATTAGGACAAGGTAAAGTGAAGGCCTTTTGGTTCATAACCCTTATCAACCTTACCTTAACCTTACCTTATAACCCTTGTCCTTTGTTTCCCTCCTCCTCTCGATCCATCTTTCACTCTCCTCCTTCCAGAGCCTTCTGTCAGTTCATGACACCGTTGCACAGAAGAACTACGACCCTGAACTACCTCCTCTTCCCGACGACATAGATGATGATGAGGACTCGGTGAAGATCATCAGGCTGGTTAAAAACAAGGAACCTCTCGTAAGTGTCTCGTCACACAACATGTTGACTTAATGTGACAATGTTTTCAAGATTTTTAGATAGACAAACTCAGCGTTAACCAGAGGGACAGTACCTCCCAAAGGATTGTGAGATGATTTTGGGATGTCATGAGATAGGTGATTACAAAAATTGATTGTAAAAATGATAAATGCCTCTAAGCTCCATTAATTCTTTTATCGTTGTTTAAAGTGTTTAAAGTTGAAACAGAGGACCTTAGTTCTTTTTTTAGGTTTGAGAACCACAAAGGTTGTGAGCCACATCTAATCCATCAGTTTGATTTGAAAACCCTACACATATCCGAGCAGCTTTTCACTGATGCATCACATTCTGTGTGACATCTGACCCTCATATCCACAACACCAGTGAGCCAATACTGTACATGCTTTTGAGGTACTTTCTGATGCCTGTGGGAATCTAACCCACAACCTTGAAGTTGAAAGCACAGAAAAACCAACTACAATTACCCTGCTCTTGGCCCTGTGTATTTTCAGCCAGTCTAGGCTTGGTGTCTGCAAACGGGTTCCTTTCTATCCCAGTCAGTGTTGCTCTTTCATTGTAACACACTTCTCACGTCCACGCTCCTCAGACGATGTCCCAGACATCAACAACCACCCCAGTGCCAGCCCCTGTCTGCGCCCCAACTGTACGGTAGCTGCATCTTGGCCCAAATTTCCCTTTTCACTCCTCCCCTCGACATCCTGGGCGTCTGTCTACATCGGCCACTGAATGCCATACCATGCATTCCCCTGGCCCCATTTGGCTGGTCAGGCCTTCCTGCCTCTGGGTAGCTGGATTGGGTAATTGTAACCCCACCAACCCAACTTGGTGCTGGTTTGTATCACACTGCCTACCACTGTTTTTTTCAGTGTTGCTACCTGATAGTCTGTATTTTTTTTAATCCTCTACTCTTGTATCCGGGGCACTGTTTGTATTCCTCTGGTCTGACCTCAGTGTCCTGCACACAAATACTCTTGCACTTATATCCTTGATGGCCTGTCAGAGACCTCTGTCATCATGGCACTTTGTTGTGTGCTGAGACCCCGCCCATCTTTGATCTGTTCTGGACATGTCCAGGCCCCGGCTGCCTCTATTTTCACTTTGCGGTTTTCACCCTGACCACCATCTTGGCTCCAGGCCGGCGCGTTCCACTCATCACACCCCAGGGAAACGAGAACACACCTAAGCCATTTTTGGGTTCCTGCCTCTTGCATGTTCCGTAGAGCTGGTGAGTGTAATAATGTGGCTTGGAGGAATTCGCGCTCTCTCTCACGACACACATTGTCGCAGGCACTTCCTGCTCTGGCCCCTCCTGGGCCTGATGTTGGATCACATTCCCTGAAACCATAATGTGATTTACACCCAACCCCGGTCAACTTAATCATCTGGCTGTGCTATTCCATTACATGCCTTGATTCTTCTCTGTCTAAGTGATTTGGCTCCCGAGAACATCTGAAACACACATTTACGATGTGTGATATTGTGTAGTATTGCACAATACTGAAGGTGTTAATTATGTAAAATCTATTTTGGTATTGCTGTAGTGACTTGGTTTTAGTTTTTACTATAGGTTAGGGGTGCAAAGTGTGATTGTTTTGTGTTTCGAAGTGACGGTATTTAAAAGGAGTTGCTGCGCTGTTTTCACTCTTTTGTTAAGGGCTAATGTGGGGTCAGTTTTGTCATTACTCCTCCATGTCAAATTGTGTAATGTTTTAATAATTAAAAGGTTACATCATCAGTAAATCAATAACTTAATTAGTATATCATCAGTATTATGAAATGAGTTATATTGACAGCTCCTGTAAACTGCTTTCTACCAACATATTTAATCATTTATCCTCCTAACAGGTTGTCATGCATAACTAACAATTTGCAAAGTGGTATTTCTAGCAAGAAATCAACTAGTGATACCTCCCAAATCACACAGTGAATGCACAAATGTCATCACTGAAACTGATTTTTAAAAGTAATGGTAACACCCATCGAATGAGTTACTGTAAATAATAAAAAATCAATCTACATGTAGCATTTTACAGATGAGAGTCTTGGAAAGCCGCCCCCAGCCCTTTGCTGAGGAGGAATTTCATCCTAGTGAGCAATAGGTGTCTGCACACTGCCCGGTGGACCCAATAGACACAGCAGCTCTTTATTCTGTTGCAGGGCTATAGTCTAGAAGTGATTTTTGTGAAAACAAAACAATAGATACCAAAGAACTGCCGCTATGGCTGCGAGCCATGTCAGAAATGTCACGTCTGATGGTGCTATATTTGTATTTTGGGCACAAAGAGAAGGTTGCTTTAAACTGTGCACCTTAGATGATTCAAGGGCTGTGGTTACCTCAAATACAGACTCAGTTTCTACATCTCCCACTCTCTGTTCTGTAGTCACACACCTTTGGTCACAGCCTCCATACTGTGAAGACCCACTCTGATGTCATGACTTCATACCCATGTAGTGCAGGAGACAACGTTGCCCTTATCAGTTTGGGTGAGTGGTCGGACATCAAAGGATGTTACATCAGTGGCGTCATGAAAAGACTAATTGTCTGTCCAGGAGGCACCCTCTTCATCACCAGCTCTTGGCCCACTAATGTGTGCACTCCACTGCGGCCTTCTAAACATTCCTACCACAGTGGTAGCCATTGTCTGTCAACCGTTCATTAATACATTAATACATAAACATCAGTTTTTCTTCAACGTTGTAAGTAATGTTAAATTAGAACTGATATATTATAATACAGATTTCTGTTGTCACTCACTTGACTAGTTACTAGTCACCAGCTATCAGTTATCTTTGGACAGGGAGCAAAGGTGTGGCAGTCATTCAGCAAGCATGCAGGAAAAGTGGGACTTACTGCAGTGGCTATGACTATAGAGTCAAATGACTAATGGGCTGGTCCTTATTGAAAACTTTTGGTGCCCTGTCACCCACAACGATGACGATGAAAGGCACTGAGGCAATGAAATCTGACAGTAAATTTTAAGGTTCTGAGTTTATCCCATCTACCTCTGGCCTTTGAAAATTGCAGGCATTGCCATTCTGTGTTACTTTGAATGGAAATGGACTACAATGAACAGTCACATTGTGTCCATCGAGGAAGCAGCCATCAGGTCAGATGTTCATGATGAAGTCACAGCCATTACACTAACCAATAAAAAGCCCTCTAATTGTGTAGGGTCCTCATTCACTGCCGCGTCAAATTGATTTGGATGTGCCCTTTAACTCACAATCCCGTATAATCAGCCTGAAATTCTCAAGCTTGACATCATAATACATGAGGGCTGAGCAATATCTGACTAATTTCCTTTTCCTCTCGCATCACTCCTGCTTCTTCTCCCTTTCATTTTCTCTTTTTCTTTCTCTCATTCCTTCTGTGTCTCTCTCCTCGTTCTCTCATTCCTTCTGTGTCTCTCTCCTCGTTCTCTCATTCCTTCTGTGTCTCTCTCCTCGTTCTCTCATTCCTTCTCTGTCTCTCTCTTCTAGTTCCCTGTCCTGCTATTTGTCCCATTTTTTCATGCTATAGTTCTGGATGGTTTGGGAACTGTGCTGTAGTTAGCACGCAGGCTCCATTCCTAGTGACTCATCCATTAAGTTAATTGTGATTAGTTGAGTGGATTGTATTCAGTAGCTCTGATTAATTGCTATCATTTTTCAGACCGTGACTTCATGCCGTATTTCAGCAAAACTGTAAAAACTCGATCTTCCAGGACAGCCTCCCTCTTCTTCCCCCTTTTCTCTTGTACTCCCTGCTCTCCTGCTGAAACCCAAACTGGCTGATTTATTAGCTCAAATGTCAGGACAATGAAATAATTGGGTTTGGAGAGCAGCATGAACATGTGGGCGCATTAGAAAAAAAAAAAAAACACATAAGCCCAGCCATGTCATTTTATTGAAAGAATGTGTTATTTTGGATAAGGTTTTTGGGAAAGGTAGGGGGAGGGGGGGGTCTAAATTTCAGCAGAGCACTGAGGGGGTTGCGTCAGGCCTCACTTGGGTATGTGGCGGTGTTGCAGATATACCGGTGCATTTTGCCTGTGGTGATAAAGGGCTCGAGTGCAGACTGACTAATAGGAGAGCTGTAGACAAAGGCTGCAGGATGCCAGAACGTACTGGTGTTACACAATTCCTCTCCCCCAGCCAGAAAAGCAAGAGCCAGAAGCTTGGAGAAGGAGATCTGCAAAGAAAAAAAAAAAAAAAAAAAAAAAACACTGTAAGAAATGTCCAACTTAACAATTCTTTTAATATAGTATTGAGTCATGAAAACATATTTTCTGAAAACTGAAGTCCGTCAGGCGGGTGAGATCATTTCTGTTGTTTCCAATGGATTCAAGATTTACTTGTTGATGCTAGTGTAATTAATGTCTGTTTTCTGTATTTAGCATGAATCTGGATGAGACACATGCATTTTTTGCAGCTCTCAAGCTACAGTATCATGCCAGAACATCCTGGAAAATAAAAAAAATCCACTCTTAAAATACCTTAAGTAGTAAAGGAAAACAAAAGCCCACAGAAGGGTGTACCGCAGCTGCTCAGGGTGACCATTGGTATGATGTGAGAACATTAGAGTCTGACAAGCCTGCTGTGGCGGGCTCTGTTCCTCTCATTTGGATGTTCCTGAAAACCCTGTGACGCAGATGTAAATAGCAGACTGGAGATGCTCACTAAGTATACCCCGCTGTTTTTACGTGCGTTTTACAGATCACTTGCCGGCTCGCTCAATGCCACTCAGTCGGTGCTTGCCCTCATCGCTGTTGGAATATCGCTCATTCACTTCTATCACTCAGTTCATCGCTAGCCGTCCCCCCTGTGGCATGACATCCTTCTTTTTCTTCCTCGCATTTTTTCTCGCCCTCCCTAATTTATTTCATCTCCTCTGTTTTTCCAATCAAGCCCGTTTATCCCTCTCTCACTTTTCTTTTTTTTTTGTATTTTTTTTGTAACACTTTAATTGAAGTAGTGCTCATAAAATATTATAAGGCATCATAACTGCTCTGTAAGCACATTGTGATTGCATGATTATTATCATAATTAGAGCATGATGCAATAAACAAAATTTAAGGAGTTGAATATTTGTCTGCTGATGTCCAGTGATTATATTGTAAAAAATGTTTATCTGTGCTCCTAAAGGGCTTGTAATCTTGTAATACATCCAAATGCCCTCAAAGTAAAGGGTTATCCTTTGTTCTCTGTCAGGCCTCTCTGTTCAAGAAAATAGAGTCTAGTGCACCTTGCCATGTTCCCTTCATGCATTTGGTCACGGAATGCCATCAACGGTGAAAACTTTGACACTCCATCTATCCCTTTCTTCCTCCACCCTTCCATCCCAGGTTGTTAAGCATCATTAGTAGCCGTAAAACTCTCCGTGGCCAGGAATGTGACAGGATCAATGTCAGGCCCTCGCACACTCTGCTTCCTCTCTTCCTCCCTCCCGCTCCCCCCACTGTGTCGATGCACGTCGGGAATTGGTTTTCCCATTACGACTGGGTGCCATCGGGTGCAGCCGAATGGAAAACCGTAGGCGGCAGGGCCCACACCATCCAGCTGGCAGTGCCACCTCGGCGTCCTGCCTGGCACTGCCTTGCACCAGTCAGTACAGCTATGCCACTACTGGGCACAGCCACCCAGCCTCCGCAGCCACTGGATACCAGCAGATCGGCTGGACTTCTCATTAAAGACCCACAAATAGCGCTGGTTTGAATTTAGAGCTATAATAGGTGCTTCATGTACAAATTTAGATGACATGTCCAACATTATTATTGTAAAGGCTCCAACTGCATGATTGATTTTTTTTTTTTTTTTACTTAATAAGTGAGTTGATAATTGCGACGAGACAGGAAAGTCTTGTGATCGATCTGGTTTGTGACGTCTTCTCCTTGTCATTCACCAGAGCTGCCCGTCAAATTTGGTTTTTCCATGAATGGCAGTCACTGGAATGAGCAACTGGCAATTTGACATGCCATGCTTTTCCCATCTGCAGGCGGAGGACCTCCTCTCCTTTCTGACACAATTAGGACGGTTGGATCACCGCTCGCTCTGATCTCATTTGTCTGGAAGCCTTTCACGCGTGCATTCGGTCAGATAGCTTCCCAGTGGAATCTAAATACCATTCACGTTGTTATGCTGGTTATGTTGAGCTGGCGTCAGTGTAAACACATATGTGCGTAGTGGATTAAGACTGAGCATTGTTGAAAAGCATGGCAAGGAGAAGCTATTGATTGAGACAGTTACTAAAGGAAGAGTCTTGATAGATCTTTGTGGTTTAAAAAAGATAGTTCTCTATTGTCTGTTTACATCAGAATGTGGAAAGCAAGGAGAAAGTAATGACACTGGCTGGGGATTAATGGAGCAGCTAATGAGATTAGAGCAGACAGCACACATGTTAGTGTTTTGCAGATAGAGCCATGTGCTTTAAAAGCAATATATCTTTCACTTGATGGATTAGGCCGCAGTGTTTTGGGAGCGCTGCAAAGGAAGATGGAGCACCACTCTCTAAAACATGAGGACAAGTGGAGAGCACTGGCAGTGTTGGACTGGCTGTGTGTGTGTGTGTGTGTGTGTGTGTGTGTGTGTGTCTGTGCCCTTGCCTTTTTCCTTATCCTGTTTTTTGTGTTTTTTTGTGTACATGCATTTGTGGTTATATGTGTTTGTGTGCGTGTGTGTGTCTGTGTGCATGTGCGCAGCCTCTTGCACTTTTTGCTAGAGCAGATTTTTGTTTGTGTTGGGAAGGATTTGGAAAGTAGAAAAGTGTGCGCATTTGTGTGTGTGTCCATATGTGTGTCACTTTTTTGTGCATTGGTGTCTGCACATGTTCAATTTTTGTGTGTGTACACCTTTGATAGAGTCATAGATTCAGCTCACGTGTGTGTATGTGTGTCTGCATGTGTGTGTCTGCATGTGTGTGTCTGTGTGTGTGTGTGTGTGTGTATGGTACGTACAACTGCCTGACCCTTTCCCTGTAGCATCTTTGTGTTTGTTTAAGAGTGTGCGCTTCTGTGTGCACAGGTGCTTTTGCACGTGTGTCTGTGTGAGTGTGTGTATGTGTGTGTTTGTGTGTCTGTGTGTGTGTGTGTATAATGCAATCCAGTCCACTCACACCGCCCTTTCAGCCTGTTGAGTTGTGAACGTGAAAACACACACGGCTCCCAAAGCCACATCTGAGGCATTCCCAGATTCTAATCTCACAGCCCTCTCAAATAAAACGTCCTCCTCCCATCATGTGTAATCATAAACGTGGACACACATCTCGGCATTCCTACTCTTTTCCGCTCTGCGTTCCGAGAGTCGGAGAGTCCGGAGGGTGAATGCGGGCATTGTTGCCGGCCAGGCCGGGCTCTCCTCAGCGGCCTCGCTTCCCAGCCCACTTATGGAAATGAGAAGTGGCATGTGAAAGTGCTGTTTTCTTTACCCAGGATAACGACAGGGAAAACAAGACACAATCTCAGGGCAGAGATAGACCTCTCTTCATTACACAACTGTCTCTTTGTGTGCGCTCA
Source organism: Myripristis jacobus (assembly GCA_900302555.1). Classification (NCBI taxonomy): domain Eukaryota; kingdom Metazoa; phylum Chordata; class Actinopteri; order Holocentriformes; family Holocentridae; genus Myripristis; species Myripristis jacobus. The sequence continues at coordinate 23,382 of OMLB01019863.1, forward strand.
TACAGCACACACTCATCTGCAAGCTCCCAGACAAGACACACACACACACACATAAATACAATACATCATGACTAACTATCTGGCACTGTCCAGCAAATAGCAAAGAGACGGCGATTCCACTCGGTCTACATGGTGACTCATGCAGACAGTGTGGAAACTAACACAGACACACTCACTGAGACATGCTCACACACACACACACACACATATGCACAGAAATGTATCCACATTCATATGCACTGGCACCTGTCTGAAGCATTGAGGTGGGCTGCTAAGTGTGTTTTCACAGTGAGCGGATAATGACTTGCTCTAACATTAAGGTTTAAAGAGGCAGAGGAGGAGGAGGAGGAAAGAGGGGGTGGAGGAAGACAAATGAAGGGAAGCCATCCCGTCACAGGGCCCTCTGCATTACATTATCAGTATCTGGCAGCTTCTCCTGGAATTCTCCCCTCCACCCACCCCAACCTGCCCCCATAATTATCATGATAATGACCTGCAATTTTCCTTTTTCTCAGTATACTTGTTAATTACAACCGGGGGTCAAGACCAGGGTTAAGGAAATAAAATGGGAAACCAGAGCCTGGGTTAGCTTGAGTAGGCGGTAGCGGGAAG
>OMLB01019865.1:0-11974 GCA_900302555.1 Myripristis jacobus
GTGGGAGTGGGCCATAATGGCGTTCGTGTGTGTGTGTGTGTGTGTGTGTGCTTTGTGAGGAAAGAGTGCTGAGCTGGGCTAGGGGGAGATATGAAACCAACAAAAGTTTTACAACTCCGCAAATTTGCATAGGAGGCGCTAAGGTCTGTCATCTGGTCGCTGTTGTCCCTGCAGTAAAACTCCGTGGTCCCTCCTTCCTCCAGGCGCTCATCTGCATGTGTATGGGGGGCGCACAATAGCGGAGCACTCGGCTGTCAAATCCAGCGGTCCGCACAGAGCGCCTATTGTCTGGCCTGCAGATGTCTCCGCAGCCACGCCGCGCCATCTGCCGCTTTCTGCAGGTGGGGGTCGGGCAAGGGAGGAGCCGGGGTGCTGGGTCCTCAGTGCCAGAGGGGCAGGGTTTGGCTGGTTTGGGCCGGTTGTGGAGGGGTCCTGCATATCATCTGGTGTTCTGCCAGCTGCTGTTGGCCCATTGTTTGCTCGCAGTCTCGCAGGCACTAGTGAAACTTTAGTAAACACTCGACAAAGGCGGCTGAAGTGAGATCAGCTCTGTTTGGGTGCAGCGGCCACCACCTGCTTTAATTAACAATGAGATCTGCGTGAGTCATCAGTTTTCTTACGCTTTATTCAGGACATTATACGCAGCATTTAAAGAGACAGAATGGGTATAAGGATGACTTTTATTTAAATGAATACATATTTATAAAAAAAAAAATACTAGGGTGTAGTTTACACCTCAAAGCCAGCAGAGAAACAGGCTGCTGTATAATGATTCACTAAGGCTTAGTTTTGCATGATCAGTGCATGACTACCATACAAGAGGCAAACAATTTATACATCAGCTTTCAAAATAAAGCTACTTTTACATTTGTTTACTCTCCCTAAAAAAATGTAATCTCATGAGGCACTTTCACACAAATACCTCGGGCTATTTTTGAAAACACAAAAACATCCCTTCATAGGAGTATTGAGTGAATAGGTCTGTAAGAAAAATAGGTCTGTAAGAAACACTGTGATGTTGTATGTCTTTGTTTATTATGAAAGCACACAGAACTTGGAGGTGTGCCTGAGGCCCCTGTAGGCGCGGAGGCCCTCCCTCTTGGGGTCCCGCACCATGCCCCTCACCACAGGCACGGTGTCACAGCCCCGCCTCTTCTGGGCACTGTGGAGGAGGATACGGTACACCCCGGTGACAGGGTTCCGGCTGTTGTTGGGCTGATTGTTCCGTATGTGCTCCACGGTAAATCCCAGCTCATCCAAAGAGGCCCTGACCTCCTCCTCTTCGTCCTCCAGCTCCCCGGGGTCCAAGTCGAGCAGGCGGAGGGGGCTCGGTGGATCAGGAGGCACCAGTGACCATGGAAACTCCACAGGCAAGAGCCAGTCACAGCCCAACATCTGATCCACCGCGTAACGATCTGTGGGTACGGGCTTCAGGATGCCCTTGATCAGCCTCTGGCAGGGGCCCGGCACCCAGGGAGGGATGGTGTAGGTGCCGTCCAAAATGCAGCGGCGCAGCTTGCCCATGGTTTCGGCGCGGAACGGCATGGTGCCAGTCACCATGAAGAAAAGTAGGACCCCCATGGCCCACACGTCCACGGGGGGCCCCACGTAGCACTCGTCCCTGAAGAGCTCCGGGGCGGCATAGGGCGGAGAGCCGCAGAAGGTGTCCAGGGCGTTGTTGCGGTTTGAGACGTGGGTGCTAAATCCAAAGTCAGCCACCTTCACACAGGCACTGCTGGTGAACAGGACGTTCTCGGCCTTCAGGTCCCGGTGGATGATGTTGCTGTTGTGCTGCACAAAAACAAAACATGAGTTGGTTTGGTGTTTCTACACAGCTTTCAAATCTGAGGTCACGGTTTCTGCAAATATGGCAAGTAAGTACACCAGCAATACGAAATCCACAGACAATGCATATTTGTAAACCGCTCTTACTCAACAGAACGCAGTTTAATGTTTTGAATTTCACAACTGAATGATAATAAGCCCGGATCTGAACTGCAGTTTGGCGCTTGTGGTGCCACATTATCCAAAGATGGGGCGAAACAGACTACGAAATTTGAGCACCCGGACAGCTATATGTTTTAAAAGCTTTGCTCCACAGGACTGCATTGATCCATTAAGGCATGATTAGTTCAGCAGCTCCTCTCTAAGAGCAGTCACGCTGCCTAAGCCTTGAAAAGACTCACAGCCTAACAGCCCACACATTTTTTCCACCCGTCGGCACCAGCCAATACAACTTCCTGTAAACACTGATATATGCAGTACACTCTCTAACACTCAAAATTCACCTCATGCAACTCATCCTGTTCAATATGATTTCCTTATAGATTTATCCACTGGTCCTGTTGGCCACTCATTTTTCTCTACAACTCCAATAATAATGTAAGACATGCTGCTTGAACGGATACAGACATAAAATGTTAACAGTATGTGGAGTCAAATGCACTGTCCTGTCCAGTATATGTTCTAAAAGTGACTGACCTCTAGAGACAAGGACTGAGAAATAAATGATATTATAAGACAGAAAATGGGCAAAAAGAGACTAGTTTGGCTTCGGGTAACGTGGTGTGGTCTATCTAGGAGGTCCAAAGCACATTTATGTGTAAGGGACAAGTAAGGAGGAAAGGAAAGAAAGAAAGATGCTGACAGGAGCAGGGCTTCACTGTACAATCTCACAACAAGCCCCATCTCATCCTGTGAGCATGCCAGAAAGCAGCAACACAAGCCAGAGCTGATATCACTTTTTCACCACCATATGCAGCGCCCAGGCCCCTCGCATTAAACAAATCATCGGATCAAACTGGAACCTCATCACTTGTGATTCCCCTCACAGAGAACTTTTCCCAGAATCCTCCCATTTCCGCTTACAGAGAAACACCTTCCATAAGAGACAAACTAGTCCTCAGCTCTCTCTACCGGCCGGCAACAAGGACTCCTGGCTCAGAAGACCTTTGGGCACCGACTGAGGTGGCAAGTGCAATCACTGTGAAAACACTCGACACACCCAAACATTCGCAAACCTCAAAAGCAATTACATCCACCAACACAAAGATCTCATCGACTGCAACACCAGCTAACGCTGTGTGCCGCCTCACTTGCCCCCGTGGATGTGTTTTTTTTTTTATGTGGGTCGCACAAAATGCAGACTCAGACACACAAACATGCCACTAAAACGAACAATAGAGACGAGACCACATGGCTAGACGCTGGAGTGAATCTCATTCCAGCAATGAGACACTCCTAAAAGCAGAGGGAATATCAAACCAGCCACAAGGCGGGGCGACTGTGAGAAGAGACATTTTGGATTTTTCATTTAGATGCAATGTTTTGTTTTGTTTTGTTTTTTTCCCAGGACTAAACAAAAAGATTTTTTAAGCCATATTTGAAACCATTTTCTGTACAACTGCATTTTTCAACTACTAACAAGCAATCGTTTTTTTTTTTTTTTAACTGGAAGCACCTACTCCCATTTCCTTACAACACACCTGTGCACACTCATTAAGGCCACTGGGCTGAAGTGTGTCAGCATCTTTCTCTCTTTCTTTTCCTCCTTTTTTTTCCTCCACTCCACACAAGTGTGCCTTAGACCCATTACCAAGACCCCACCATGTTACCTTAATTTAAGCTGGTCTTTTTTGGTTAATTTTGAACTCATCAAGGGCACCTTGTATAGAAATGTAACATTCAACATTATATCTTTTAAATGCTGCTGCTTTCTTAGGCACGTCTCCCTTAGAAATCCTTGATTTTAACATGACTAATCAGCATAAATAAATGAACAAAATTTCATGATGAAAATTAATAAAATTCTAGTTAAGAACACATTTATATCAGACTAACCAAATATTTGATGGCAGATAAGATCTGGGCGAAGGTGATCTTGCTGTTCTTATCAGACAGTTTGCCCTCATCGCAGATCCTGGTGTGGAGGTCGCCGCCTCCTGCGTACTCCAGCACCAGATAGACACGGCTGGGCGTCTCCACCACCTCGTACAGACGGACCACGTTGGTGTGATGCAGCACCTCCATGTTGGAGATCTCCCTGGATAGCAGACGGTGGGCCTCCACATCCAGCCGGGTCTTGTCCAGCACCTTCAGGGCCACCTTGTCTAGGATGGAAACAGAGGAGGGCGTCACACATCAGAGAGCATGCTTCCCTGTTTCAGCGAGAATCAGTGACTTAGGTCTGTCACAGTTTACAGCTTACCTTTGGTTAGTGCGTGGAAGGCCAGCTTGACCCTGGAGAAAGTTCCATAGCCAATCTCACCGCGGACTTTGTAAAAGCCCACCCTGCGGCCTATGATCAGCTCCTTGATGATCTTCTCATCTTTGCACATGTCTGCAGTGAGTTTCTGCAGAGGAGTGGGGCGCAGTGCGACGCTGGGCTCGTCATCCTCCGTGCCGGCCTCTGAGCTGTCGGTCAGGCTGTACTGGCTGTGGTGGAGCTTGTGGCTGGCCACCTGGTACTGGCTTCCTGGCATCTCTACAGCAGCCTGGGGCGAAGGTCATCTGCAAAAATAATTTGATAGCCGGTTGTCAAATCATGGTCGGGGGACACGCCGCCACAAGTAAATCTCCATCATAACAAGTCATCTGATCTCACGTTCAGCCTTAAGATCTTGTTTTTCTCAAAACAAGTGAAAACAATCTGCCCACAGGATGAGATAATCCCATTTGTTTCCAGTGCAGTTTCACTTGTTTTACGAATTTTCCCGGGAAAGAGTATAAATATACTAAAACGGCAGATCAGCCCTGTCGTATCAAGAAAATGACAAAAAAAAAAAGTGGAATCAAGTTGATTAGCCATAAAATCAAGGATTACTGGATTATCAGATTACCAGTAGCAGATTTTTGTCACTTGTTTTCAACCTAAAACCACATATAAGGCTGTTCAAATTGGGATTTTTTTGCAGTGTTAAGTTTCCAGTTCAAGTAACCAAAGCCATACTACCACTTAGGATATGTGATCCTTAATGACTGCTTTACTGCAAAGGTCACATGACGGCATAAAACCAGGAATAAAGTTGGCATTACTTACTAGAGGGGCCATATTAAATAATTATAAACAATTTGAGGACAAAAAGGGCTTTTAATTATTGAGCACTTTTGACCTGAAGTGGTCATTATTGTGCTCAAAATATATCCCGTGTCATGGTTCATACATGTTTTCACTCATACATGCACATCACTGACACACTGATGTGCATGTATGAAAATATGCCAAGATTATGTTAGGAAGATGATGATGTATAAAGGATTTCTTTGCATTACAGCCACTTCAGCGTTAATAATTGTGAGTTGTTGACTTTCATGAACGGTCTATTTAAAAATCAAACAATAAACTCTTTACTCTCACATTACTCTCAGCTCATATTAATTTTTCATTACTCTCAGCACTACAACATAGATACTGCAGATCAGAAACTGGAAACAACACGGTCTGCACTCATACCACAACATGTTGAGGCAGGATACATTTTGCAAAACAGGTCCTGCAGTTTCATTCACTTTCAATTTAAGCATCATCTGAGTTTTCTTACCAAGTTCGCAAACTCCACATACAGCCGTAGAGTCCATGGCAAGGCAAAAATACTAGAAAACTCTATTTCCAACAGCCCGGCGGGATACAGAAAAAGAAATCTTCTCAAGTGTTATGCTGAAATCCGACACCATCTGTGTCAATATGCTGAAATTATTTGAGAATGTCACCATGGCGTGTCTATGCCCTCAGCTCAGTCTGTGTTTGTTAACAGACTGCGCTGCTGGCCAGGAAGCTGCGGGGTGTCTGTCCACGCCACCAGCAAACTGGACAGACAGTCAGGGCGTCTCTGTCTGGCTTCACCCGCCCCTCACTGACAGGGGATGAAGGTGGTGTCATGAACTCTAATCCTGGCTTTATTTGGGACTGTCCCAATCCCGTCAAACAGCTAACATCAATGAAGTGTGTAGAATATGAGGCCAAAACATGCACCGTGCAACACCTATACTTTCAACCTGTTGATTAGGATGCTTTGGTTTACTGTGCTTCCAGGCAGGTTAGCAGACTGTGTGTGTGCAGCTCCAGGTTGTTGTGCAGTGACCTTTGGTAAAAATGAGATGTTATGTAATGGTATTATCTAATGTTCCCCTACAGCTTAACACTCTCTGCCCCTCTTAGACAGTGGAAGAGCAGCACAGATAAAGAGATTACAAAGCATCAGGTCAACAATCCCAGAAAGTGTGCCGCTTCCATTCAGGTGTGTCGTCCCTGTGAGGCAGAGGCAGCAGGGGACACTTGCTGCAGTGGCTGCAATGTGCAGCAGCATGACATCTGCACATTATATACACGTGTAATGGTGGTGCGTTGAGTGATGCAGCAGCAGTTCCAAAAATTAGGATGGTTCCCATCCATAATGAATTCTTTACTGTAAAAAATATAAACTATTTGTAATCTATTTGTAAAGGAATACATGTTTATATATTACTCAGGTAAAATAAAAATTAATGAAATTCTTAGTTAAAATAGCTGCAACTTGCAATTTTCAAACTTTGCTTTGCTAAAAAGTATAGGCAGGAATACACTACAGTTCAGCTGATCTGATAGATAGATTTACTTTATTGATCCCAAACTGGGAAATTCCCAAAATCTAAGTTTGCAAACTCCCTGGCTAGAAAAATATGTGTTTGAAATTCATGGATTATAAAAATAGACCAATTGACAGGCATTTTCCTTTGAATGCAAAGAGACAAACAGGTTTAATTCCTTGAATGAACTGGCTTTCCAACTATCCAACATGTTAAGCATGAAATTTCCTCTAGCTAAGAGGCTCCGCCTACCATGCTGGTCTGATTGGATTAAGGCTTTAGACAGGAATACCTCCTGTGGCTGCATGTGTGGGGACCTGTGCTAGTATCCCGTCATCTGAACACTGGTCACCTGTAACAATCCTCTGACTGCCCTTTTGCAGACCAAGGAACTGCTAATCTAGTGCAGGACGACAATATGAGCAAAGTGCTGTAACTGAATAAATGCTCTGTAATAGGAAAGAGCAATTCCAAGAGTGTGAAAATCAAAATTGTTGCTGGAACACAGCAATGTACTGAAACAAACAAACAAATAAATAAATTAACCAAAAAAACTGACTAGAAAATTCAAAACTCATAGATAACTTTTGCCTTTGGAAGGACCAGGCAGAAGACGTTCTGTAAGCCCACGGTGCCGTGAACATGCTGACTTAAAACTGGGAAAGACTCTTGAGGATTGTGCATTTGCAAATAACAGCTACATCTTTTTCCTCCTGGGGCGGTTTTCCATGAGGCCACCGGCACGCTGGAGCTCCTCCAGCTCTTTGATTCGGTGACGCAGGGCCGCAATCTCCTTGTTCTTCTCCTCCTGGAAAACCTGCAACTTCTGAGGATACACATGCACAGTTAATCCAGACACGCACAGTCGGACACACAATGACACAAACAGACAAGCAAGACATGTGACCCAATTCTCACAACACAGCATGCAACAGTTTAAGACATGCAACACACTATTATAAACTTTGAGACTAAAGTCATTCATTCAGTCTTCATTGTGCAGAGCAGACAGAAACCAGAGAGAGAGAGAGAGACTCTGGGGTTGCTCACCTTTCTGAAGACACTCTGGGGAAGGAAGCTGGAGCTCTGCTGCTGCTGAGACGACTGTGCTGCACTTTGAACCTTCGTTAGCTTGGCGCCAAACTGTCAAGACAGTAACAAACGTTGTCTTTCACACATGGGACAAAACATCTGTAATAAAACTCAATAAGTCTCCTGATTTATTTATTTTGGCTATAGAAGCCAGAACAAAAAACTCACAGGCTAGCACTTAAAAGTTATTTATTCTTTCAATTTATTTGTGTAAATTCACATTTTAGAAGGGATAGACAGATCAGGCTTTTTGAACTCGTGGATTTGGTTGCTCAGAGTACCACAAAGCACACAGTAATTAGTGTATACCTCCATTTGTAATCTTAGGAGTTCACTCTGCCTCTCCTTCTCCTGGTCCCTAAGCTTCTTTTTCATCTCCTCGAGCTCGAGATCCTTCCTCTCAAGCAGCTTCTGCACTTCAGCATCTTTAGCCTCCACTATATATAAAAAAAAAAAAATGTCTACAGCACTAAACACGGCACATAAATTTGGATTGCATCACTAAGTACTGTAACTGAAAGAAAAAAAAATGTAGTTCCCTGTCCTACCAATGAACCAGATATCATGCAGCAACCTCTCAAAGAGTTTTTTTAAGCCAGAATAAATATCTCCAAAAGTGTTTTGTTTTTTAAAAGAAAGAACAAACATTTCGCTGGAACAATGTCGACACGTCGTCATGTGAGGAGCTGCAATGGAGTGTGAAGGAGGTTATTCATTAACGTCTCCCTCGGAAAAGAGCTTTCAGTCTCAAGGGACGCCCTGGTTAAATAAAGGTAAATAAATATGCAGTGGATGCTGTGCAGCCAGTTTACCTGAAATTAAGCAAGATGGAGTACCAGCATTATCCCAGGCCAAATCATCTTTTTCATATTCAAATAAACATTGCAAGTGAGTATAAAGCTAAGCACTATACATTTGGTCCAGGTCAGATGTAAGTTTTAAATAGGATTATGGTGGGGAACTAAATGATTCTTTTATCTGATATTATAATCAGTTTCCTTTGAGTTAGATAACAAGCTGCTACTGTGATAAATCCAGCCTGACTTTTACCCACAGCACTTGGGACAGGATTTCTCTGTGCAGGTCAGCACGACTGGAAAGAATAAAGTGAGGCATTTTATTATAAATGCATTATATTATAAAGGCAGTACTAGGGTCATTGGAAGACTTAGTGAGCTACATGTAAATTGTGGTGCACAAGATGGCTAAATGGGACCGGATAAAACGTTTATGTTGAAATAAAGACCTCATAAATTAAAATTCAAGATTATTTAGTAGATTTTAAGACTTAATATTCATCAAATGGAATTTAAGACATTTTAAGAGTTCTTAGGGACCTGCATAGATACACTACGCCAGGTCTATGTGAATGAAGCAGTATTCCTGTAAAAAATGAGTATTAGCTGTCATCTATTATGAGTCTATATTGATATTTTCAACACAGAATGAACTGAAAATGTTAGATATATTTAATTGTGTGAAATCGAAGGTTTGTTTTGATTAAAATACTGTCAAATCACAGGGCCCTCCATCCACCATTGATTTTAACAGATGTCGTAAGGCGGTGTAGGATTTCCCACACTGCCTGAGGAACCGCTGTGTACCGTCCCATGTGTCCTACCTGAGGAGGAAGTGCTACAATTTGTAAATTTCAACTTCCTGCTTTGAAATGCTACCTAAACATGAGGCCAGGAAGCTTCCCTGGGTTTGAGAACGGGTTAATATGCCATCAAGACAAGTCTCTATAGCCTGAATCAGAGTGAAAAGATTCCCTGTAACATTAACACTACACCTCATTTATCTCTTTGTACAAAGTCAGTAGAACAGCTTTAGTCCAACATTTTTTTTTCTTCCTGGGACGGGGGGCTTACAGTGACTGAGGGCTTCCTTGTGGGCCTCGTCCAGCTCAGTGCTGCACTGCTGCCTCACAGTCTCTAGCTCCCTCTGGTGTCTCTCCTCCTCTGCTTTCATGTCCGTGAGCAGCCGCTGCACCTCGACCCCTCGCTCCTGACAACGCAGAGCAGCATCACTTCAGACTGTGACTGTGCGGAGAAATATTATTCCTATTACTACTGTGCCGATTTTTGGAATCAGTACCAACTTTGCGGTTTCGAGAGGCACTGAAAAGCTTTCAGAGGTTTGGATTCTAACAGTAGAAATGCAATGTTTATTCTACTTTCTGAGTATTTTTATGAAGAAAATCAGCCAAGCATGCTGATTGTGAAATACAGATGAAATGTACCAATGTCAATGAACAGAAATAATTTATTGTGTGCATACTAAAATGTGCTTTTGTTTAACAAAAAAAAAGAAAAGAAAAAAGTATTAAAAAGAATATATTTTTTTTAAACCAGTATTGATTTTGAAGGGCTGAAGTTACGTTTTCTAAAAATATCCAAGGATACCCAGCTCTGTCAGAGAGGAAAAAAGGAAAAAATTATTTTTCTATACCACATCATCATTATTATATACAACATCAACAACAGATTTCTCAAACTGATACACTGATACACCAACACTCAAAAACATTTATTAATACACAAACAAATCTCACTGACACACATCATACGTGTTGGCTGCATGCCCTCTTCAGACACACCACTGAACAAGGCATGTACCTGAAACATATGGTGTACATTTGTGGATGTAATTTAATAAAAAGAAGAAAATGAATTTGATTTTTGAGCGCTGGCTGTTTTCATCAGGACTTTGGATCTACTTTCCACACCATTTTCTGTTTCATCTTGGTTGAGAGTGGAGTGAGCGTGTCCTTTTTCTCTCTACATGCATGTTTTAGTACCTGCCTGCTGCTACCACAAGTAACCTTGTCTCCTGTGGTAAACACTTTAATGTATAATGTCTCTAATCAACACCAGTTTACAGGATACATAACACATAAAATAATCTTCCTGCATGTTTTACTTTGAGGTTGCTATATTGGACAGCTGTATTAGTTTTTAGAAACCTCTCCATGTGGTGTTTCTACTGCATTTATTTACTGCTAGAAAAATAATATGTGATTCAACTAATGTCTAAACATAACTAAGACAACTAAAACAAGATCTAAACTTACCTCTGCTGTTTTGTCACTCTGTCGTTTGAGGTCCCGCATGCTGTCCTTCAATTTCTCATTCTCCACTGCAAGGTAAACAATTCTGACATAGTATCGAGATGAAAAAAAAAGGCAAACATAAATCTTGAAGTAGAATTTCCCCTGTATTTTTTCATAGTAATGGTGCTTTGGGTTCATTTTCAGTTTTTGCCCCCATTTTGATTCTAGCACCCAAAAATGTTCACAATTTTAAACTCATATCTCCTCTAGCAGTAGCTGTATCTTCATCATTGTGGCGGCACACCACTGCTAAATGAGTACCAAGGAATCACTCCATACATTTTCTTTCTATGGGGTTATTAAAAGTCTGACTTAACACTTTGCAACTAGGGCTGGGTGATATGGATAAAATCATATATCACAACATTTTTGACCGGATACCTTGAATTGGATATTGAAGGCATTTCAAAATTTACACAATGAGATTTTTGATAAACAATCATTACTAATGTGGATATGATACAAGGATACAAGGAAGTTTATTGGTCATTATACAACTTGATTGGTTTATTTAACATGGAGGAGTGCAGATGGTGCATTTAGTAGTCTCACAGCCTGAGGGATATGATGACCAAATAGGTAGAAACAAAAAAACATAAAATCTAAAAACAGACTACCATGCTCAGAAAATTGCATTCATTTACTGTAATTCAGCCTTTAAAACCAGGAAAAAACACCATTTATGTCATATCGCGATATTACAATATCCAAAATCCCAGACGATATTTACTCATATATCACAATTTTGGTATAATATATATTGCCTAGCCCTGATTGCAACAGAGGCACCTTACCTCTGAGGTTACTCTGCTCTTGAAGAGTCTGCTGGAGTTTGTTCACTGTGTCTAGCATGCTGTGTCTCTCTGCAACACAGCCTGGGTCAAATAGTGCTGTTTTTGCCACATAAAAGAATATTGTGAGTGTGTGAAGGTTCACAAACACACCAGAAACTATTCGAAAGTGTACAGCATACCAACTTTTATGTGTCTGACAACTTACCTAACATTATCTGAACATGGTAACTCATGAAGCACATGTCCTGCCATTAATGTTCCTATAAATTCCAAGTAACCATCAATTTGAGGTGGCAGGAAAATAAAAAGCATTAAAAAAATATATAATCTTCTGATCGAGTGCTTATCCTTCATTCAATAGCAGTGAGACAAATTAATGGTCAGCAGCAAAAAAAAAAAAAAAAAAAGCTGT